>CM062619.1:60180199-60367546 GCA_025617555.3 Puccinia polysora
TGATAGACATGGTTCCTATTCAGGAAAAATTCTTACCAAACGGTCTAGACAAACTCACACAAGGAAGTTTGGGTGCAAATTTTTGATCCATGCAATTTGCACAAAGGAATACCCCTTGTGGCAAATCTCCTATAAAGAAACGCAACATAACCATCAACCATCTGAAAATACCTCTGTGCATACTTGACTGAGGAGAATCTCTGGGCAAGCCTTGGATTTACTTAAGGAAGGCATGAAAGATGGGCTCAATACGTTACAACTTAAGATAAAATTGAGCAAGATTGATGGGCAGGATTATGTTGATGACCAAAAAATCTATAACACTAAGCAGAAAGTAACACTTGCAGATATAAAGGTTAAAAGTGTTTTGGAGTTACTCTATGAACAGCTTGAAGAAACAACTTGGATTCACCCGTCAAAGTTCAGTGGGGAGGGTCACTTGGAGGCCCTGTACTTAGCACATCCTGAGGCAGTAAAGCTTTCAAAACAATTCCATCATATTGCTATTTTGGATTGTACTTATAAGACAAATGAGTACAAAACCCAACTATTGCATGATGTAGTAATGACAGCCAATGGGAAAAATTTCACAAAAGCTCTTGTTTTTATAACAAAAGAAACATTTGAGTTCTACAGTTGGTCTGTAAATGCATTAAAGGAGTTGGCTTATGATCCTAAAAGACTTCCCAAAGACTTTGTGACGGACCGTGAAAAAGCTCTGATTTGTGCTATTGAATCTAGTTTCCCTGAGTCATCAAGACAATGTTGCACTTGGCCCTTGTCTAAAAACATACAAGAAAACTGTAAATTATGCTTTGTTAATGGAGTTGAAGGATGGAAAAGCTTTATGAATCTGAGGGCAAAGTATGGGGCCTCAAAGACCAAGGAGGAGGCAGAACTCAGATCAGGTACAAATCACTGCTTCTTATTCTTCCTAGTTTTGGGTTCTGACATTTTGAATTTTATAGTGTTTCTTCAAAGACTATGAGGATGTGCTTGAGTATATGGAAAATAAAATTTTCCCTATCAAAGAGACATTTGTAACAGCGTGGAATTGTATAAACCCTGATTTTGGAAACAAAAAAACATCTTGGGTTGAAGGGGCCCATGCAACTCTAAAACAATTCCTTGCAAACTCTTTGGGAAACCTATTGGAAGCTTGGAAAAGCCTTGAAGGAAAAGTTTTGAATCAAATTAAATTGGTTCATGTGTCACTTTATAACCCTTGAATTAAGTTAGGAACAGTTCTTCCACCTGAACTGTTACCATTGGATTCCAAATTGTCTTTAGAGGAAATTCATCTTATTAGGGAAAAATTTGAGAAATTCAATTGTGATCATGATGGCAAAGTGTGCACCAAGTCATATTCCAAGAATATGGGTTTGCCCTGTTCCCACCAAATAGGTGACCATCTAGCATTCAAAGGATCTGTGGTACCCAATGATGTTCATCCTCAGTGGAGGTTGGACTATGACCCTTGCAGTTCTAGTTCTTTAAGTTGGCTTAAGTTGGATTGTTAAAGTTGGATTGTTCAAATCACTATGTGATTAATGCTTTTGGATTCATGAATCCTAATTCAATAATGGTTGATCCTTTTGAATTTTTCCAGTGCAATGTTGATGAAATGCTAAGCATTCCTCAGTTAGGTCAAAGAGTGAATGCAATGATCTTGTAATCTCCAGATCATGAGAAAAGCAGACTTTTGAAGTATATCATTCAGAAGATTACAAAATATCAATTGAAGCCAAGACTTGAACCTAAAGTCTTAAAATCAAGTAGTGGCAGGCCAGAATTGACAGATACGCGGCAAGAACCATCTTGGTTTGATCATGTTGAAAAATTATTTTATTTTGGGATATGTTCATTTTTTTGGTTTAATGAACTTAGTTACTAAGTAATGATGAATTTTTAGTCAAGGTTGGCGGAATCTGAATCTGAATTTCTTAGTTCAGAGGAAGAGACTGAAATTTAATTGGGATCACTTCATTTGGCATCAAAATACTCTTCAGAGGAAGAGAACATGCAGCACAGCTCAACCAGAAGCTCATCTTTGGTGAGTATTCATTTGATTGATCTTATTAAAGAAATCAATACTAAGTTAGTTTTAATGATAGGAACCAAACTTGAAATACCTCAATCAAATACCCAAGAAATTCCATAATTTCTTGGGTGAGGTTTGGGATCCAATTTGAGATGGGAATTGTGGATTGAGAGTCATTTCTTAATCTTTTGGTTACAAAGAAAATGGTTGCTTTAAAGTTGGGAAGGCAATTATTGAAACATTAGAGAAACATAAAGCATGCTACATTAAGATGCTTGGTGGTGCAAGGAATTTTGAAAAGATTAAAAAAAGACTAGATGATGATGAAATCAATGAAAAGATCCCATCTTCAAAATGGCTGGCTAAATTAGATAAGGGTCAAATCATAGCAGACACATATTCCAGACAAATATGTTTCATTTCATTGGATTCATGTGATACTTATACTCCAATGCAAAATGGTGTTACTGATCAATCAGATTCAATTTTCATTTCCTTTGTAAACAATAACCACTGGCTTCTATTAGTACTTCAGGGAGAAATGATTTCAATTTCGCCCATTGTAGCAAAACCTCATTTCTTGATTTCTAAAAAAGCCTCTGGTTAGGTTGATCCTCTCAAAGATCAACTGCAAATTTATTCTAGATTATAGAGATTATAGACTTTGAATTGATTTTATCATTGGGTTTCATATAAATGTTAATTCTAATGCAGCTAATGAGTTCTATTAATGTAAAGGGTTATCACATTTTGAACATCATTATTTTGAGTTTTTTGAATGAGAGTTCAATGGTAAGTCAGTTCAACTTGTTTTGGGCTGATTCCATCACAAGCTTAACTCATGTTAAGCTTGGGATGGGGTCAGCTTAACACAAGTTGAACTTGTTTTTTCTTTGGTGTTTTGACTTTAGGGCTGGTCAAAAGACTTGTATTTTTTTGGGAACTTTTGCTTTACGGCTTTTCAAAAGACTTCTTTAATTTTTGGGCCCTTTTACTTCAGGGATAGTCAAGTTGAACTTACTTTAGGGCTTGTAAAGTTACTTGTATTTTTTTGGTGTTTTTACTTTAGGGCTTGTCAAGTTACTTGTCTTTTTTTTTGGTGTTTTTACTTTAGGGCTTGTCAAGTTACTTGTCTTTTTTTTGGTGTTTTTAGTTTAGGGCTAGTCCAGTTACTTGTGTTTTTTTGGGTCTTTTTACTTTAGGGATAGTCCATTGGATAGTTGGATAGTACCAGTTTTTTTTATTTATTTATTTATTTGTGTGTTTGCTTTTTTAACCAAAAAATGAACATTCTTTGATTTTTTTGGTTGATTTCTATTTTTTTGGAAGGTTTATTTAGTTTATGGGTTATGTTAGTACCCTTTCATTCCTTTTTTTTTGGCTCACTGCGGTCTGGTGGCGTGTGGGATGCCACACAACTTCCTTTGAGCCATTTACAACTCCACATGGCTTGAGTGTAGTTGTGTGGAATCCCACACGCCGGCAGACCAGGCTGGGTTGGCCTTGCAAATCTTTGAGCTGTGATGGGTTGTACACAGCTTGGATTACACTTTGTGGCGTGAAACATGGCCCTATTTAAACCGTGTGCACGGCTCAATGAGCCATGAATTTAACATTTCCCTAAAAAAACAAAAAAATAAATAAAATAAATAAAAAACAAAAAAAAACAAAAAAAACTGGGACTATCAAATGGACTAGCCCTAAAGTAAAAAGACCCAACCAAAAACACAATGAACTGGACTAGCCCTAAAATAAAAACACCAAAAAAAGACCAGTAACTTGACAAGCCCTGAAGTAAGTTCAACTTGACTAGCCCTAAAGTAAAAGGGCCCAAAAATTAAAGAAGTCTTTTGACCATTTCTAAAGTAAGAGTGCCTAAATAAATACCAGTCTTTTGACCAGGAAAAAAATACAAGAAGTCATTTGACCAGCCCTAAAGTAAAAGTGGCAAAAAATACAAGTCTTTTGACCAGCCCTAAAGTAAAAACACCAAAAAAAAACAAGTTCAACTTGTGTTAAGCTGATCCCATCCCAAGCTTAACATAAGTTAAGCTTGTAATGTAATCAGCCCAACACAAGTTGAACTGACTTACCATTTAAATCTCATTCAAAACACTCAAGATAATGATGTTAACTCAAAACACTCAACATAATGATGTTCAAAATTTGATAACCCTTTCTATTAATAGAACTTGTTAGCTGCATTAGAATTACAATTTATATGAAACCCAATGATGAAATCAATTCAAAGTCTTTAATCTCTATAATCCAGAATACATTTGCAGTTTATCTTTGAGATGATCAACCTAACCAGAGGCTTTTTTAGAAATCAAGGAACGCGGTTTTGCTACAATGGGTACAATTGGAATCATTTCTCCCTGAAGTACTAATAGAACCCAGTGTTTATTGTTTACAAAGGAAATGAAAATTGGATCTGATTGATAAGTAACACCATTTTTCATTGGAGTATAAGTATCACATGACTCCAATGAAATGAAACATATTGGTCTGGAATATGTTTCTGCTATGATTTGACCCATATTTAATTTAGCCAGCCATTTTCAGGATGGAATCTTTTCATTGATTTCTTCAACATCAAGTCTTTGTTTAATCTTTTCAACCTTCCTTGCACCACCAAGTATCTTAATTAAGCATGCTTTGTGTTTCTCTAATTTTCAATCATTTCCTTCCTAACTTTAAAGCAACCATTTTCTTTGTAACCAAAAGATTAAGAAATGACTCTAAATCCGCAATTCCCATCTCAAATCAGATCCCAAACCTCACCCAAGAACTTATGGAGTTTCTTGGGTATTTGATTGAGGTATTCCACATTTGGTTCCTATCATGAAAACTAACTTAGTATTGATTTCTTTAATGAGATCAATTAAATGAATACTCACCAAAGATGAGCTTCTGGTTGAGCTTTGCTGCATGTTCTCTTCCTCTGAAGGGTATTTCAATTCCAAATGGAGTGATCCCAATTAACTTTCAGTCTCTTCCTCTGAACTATGAAATTCAGATTCAGATTCCGCCAACCTTGACTAACAATTCATCATTAGTTAGTAACTAACTTCATTAAACCAAGAAAATTAACATATCGCAAAAGAAAAGACTTACAGTCTTTTGTCTTTTCTTGTTTGGAGCCCTTCTAGTCCTTTTTCCCCCTTGATTTGTTTTTCAACATGCTCAAACCAAGATGGTTCTTGATGAGTATCTGTAAATTTTGGCCTGCCCCTAGTTGATCATGAGACTTTTGGTTCAAGTCTTGGCTTTGATCAATATTTTGTAATCTTCTGAATGATATACTTCAATGGGCCTCTTTGCTCATGATCTGGAGATTCAAAAATCATTGCATTGAATTTTTTACAAAACTGAGGAAAGCTTGGCATTTCATTGACATTGCACTTGAAAAATTGAAAAGGATCAACCATTAGTAAATTAGGATTCATTAATCAAAAAGAATTAATCACATAGTGATCTGAACAATCAAACTTAAGCCAAATTACAGAACTATAACTGCAAGGGTCATAGTCCAACCTCCACTGAGGATGAACATCTTTGGTTACCACAGATCCTCTGAATGCTAGACGGTCACCTGCTTGGTGGGAACAGGGAAAACCCATATTCTTGGAATATGACTTGGTGCGCACTTTGCCATCCTGATCACGTTTGAATTTTTCTAATTGTTCCCTAATAAGATGAATTGCCTCTAAAGACCATTTGTAAACCAATGGTAACAGTTCAGGTGGAAGAACTTTCCCTAACTTAATTTGAGAGTTATAAAGTGATACATGAACCAATTTAATTTGATTTAAAACTGTTCCGTTGTGTTGCCCCATCCTGGACACCCTGGCCAGTGCGGAGATTTTAATTTTTTTTTATTATTTTTCCTTATCATCATTCATAGGCATCATGATCCAAAAAAAAACAAAAAAAAAATCTTTGATCCGGAATAGGGTTCCATTTGGTTCCCAGCTTCCCAACTCCTCATTTGTTCAGTTGGCAAGGATGATCTCTGGGTGGTCGTATCCCCGCTCTTGTGTTCAAATCCCTGCCGCTCCGCTATCCAGCTTTACAATTTTTTTTTGCCAACCGCGCGGCCAAAAGACCGCCGGGCTTGCTTCCACCCTGCCATCCATCACCGGCAACCCCAAATGCTCACTCATCACCCTCAAACTCTAAACTTCATCTCCACTCATGATGACCAACATCAAATTGAGCATTCATCCAAACTGCTGGCAAGTATCAATTGTCAAAATCTCTAATCATCCTCAATTTTGAATTCCCCCTCTAGACCTCTTCAGCCCAATTTGAAACTTGGAACCAATCCCTGGCCGCCATTCAGTCACCCTTAAGATTCAGAGAGCATATCCCTCAACTCATGAGCTCATCTTACATACATAAATGTGTATTGACAACTCCATTCTCTCTCTCTCTCTCTCTCTCTCTCTCTCTCTCTCTCTCTCTTGCTTCCTTCCATCTTTGTCTTTCATCTTAAATTTATGTATATTGTACATCCAATGATTGATCTGAGAGAGCTAGCGAGCGTGTGTATCCTCACATTTGATTGTCACCTCTCTCTCATTTGGATTCCCTTTTCCTCTTAACCTTACCGGCGAGCTTGCCTACCCCGGCTCCTTTGAAATTGGCACAAGTATTTGTACATCCATCCATCCATACCCACACGTCCATCAATCAATCAATCTGATCAATCCATCACCCATCAGACTCAGCCCAACAACCGTCCTGGACTCCAATCATCATCCACTCCCTCTACCCGTACCTAGCCAACGTATGCGGGCTCCCTCACTCTCCTACTAACCGGTCGGATTGGATCCTCCGACTCACAACCTCCTAGCTCACTGATCTCCCACGCGTCTTTTCTGTTTCACGCGCGGGTCTCTTCTGTTGCCAGTGCCTGTCAGACACCTGCTAGCAGTCATCCGCGGCCTCAGCAGTCGCCCAGGCCCATCAGGATGCCCGCGGGCATCCCACTAGCTACTCGCTTGCCCGTGCCCATCATTTGGCACGGGCCAGGGTCTTGATTCAGCTCTTTTGTTTCTTTTTTTTTTGAGTGTTTGTTTGTTTCTTTTTTTCTTTTGTTTTCTCATGACACTGATCCTTAAAAAAAAAAAAAAAAAATCCGCTCTATTTGTAGTATCTCTGGTAAATAGTTTACAGGGACCCATGGCCCATAAAAGGAGGGGCTCTCCCTGCTTTTTCTGGATCATAGAAATTCATCCATGGGAGTGTGTGCTTATGTCCCCCCATTATTGTGAAACTGAATCCTGATCCTTATCCTGGGTATATCTCTGATTGCCCCCTGATCCATTTTTGACCCTGAGTCTTTGCCCCTCTGTGACCTGATCCTTATCACCAACCAATAGCCTTGCTGGTTGAAGAAAATTCTTTCTGTTGGAATTTAAGAGTGTGTTATACCACTCCTTGATCCTTTTCTCTGACCATACTGGTCCTGATCCCTGATCATCTTTCTGGAGCCAATCACAATTGATTGAAGAGGTCTTATTAAGCTTAAGACCTGGAGTGTTATACCTCCCTTTATTTTCTTTGGAGTTGCATTCTGCCAGCCTACTCTCGAGTCCCTTGAGAAGTGTTGTGGTTATCCTTGCTTCAAATCAGTTACTGTTTGCTTTTAGAGCTTCTTAACATTGTGCTTTGTCTTGTACAGCCACCCTCAGTTATCTGGTACCCTTCAAGCGCTTGATTGCGGAGAGTTGGGCAGGTTCATTGAGAACCTGGAGGTTGGTTGGGTTTGAGTTGATCATCCCCAATCTTCTGCTGACAACCAGAGTTATTAGCTTGTGGGCATTGTTTACATACAACAGCTTTTGTTCTTTGAACTCTAAGCAGACTTTAACTTCTTTTTTTCAAGTTTTTCCCTGCATAATCTTGTCTCAGATAGTGCTGTTCCATTGCTACCAAACTATTATCATCTTTATCCTCTAATCCTTTATTCCTCATTTACCAGGTTCTGGACCTTGATCTTGGTTACATCTAAATATTTTTGTAACACTCAGGAGGGCAGCCTAAACATCACCTTTCCCCTCCACAGAACTGCCATGGCCTAGCACCCTTTGGAGTCTTACATTTGGTCCCCCGGGCCGGGATCAAACCAGCAACCTTGGGATTTACAGTCCCAACTTGAAGAATCAACTCCGAAATCCAATCCAATTTTTTTCCTTTTTTTTTGTTTGTTCTTTTTTCAAATCTCATCCGTGGATGCAACTTGGTCCAGAAGTAAGTCCTCCCAATTGTGCACCATCTGGGCAAGATCCTTGTTGTTTTTGTGAAACTCTACTCTTGCCACACTTGTGAGCCACCTTGGAACTCTTCTTGTTTGGATATCTTAGGAAACCTTCAAAATGGAATCTGCTGGATCCTCCTCATCTGTTTGGGCCAAGATGGTCAAAATCAAACCTCAGAACAAAAACGTAGGCTTCAATGGGACCAATGTTGAACAATTCCTGGACTCCTATGAGATGGCTGCTGAAGTGGATGGTGCCAGTTAATATGATATGGCTTATCAGTTACAATTTTTTATCTTTTCCAACAAAGTTATGGAGGTTATTGAATCCTTTGATGGATTTGAAACTCATAACTGGAGGCTCCTGAAGGAGGCTATGTTGGCCTATTGGGGAAAAATAGATGTAGCCAGATTTACTTTGCAAGACTTAAATGCCCTGGTTTCTCAATGGATCTCCAATGGTGGTATCTCCTCAGCCTCTGACTATCAAGCTTTCAGAAAGATTTGGGACCCTATCCGGTCCTATCTTATTTGGAACAATCACATTGATACGTTGGACAAAATTTGAGTGCAATTTTTTCAGTCTTTCTCTCCAGGAGTGCAGGAAAGAATTCAGGATGAATTGGTAAAATCTGGATCCATGATCACAACAAGAGATAATTGGTTCAAGCTCCCTGCTTTCATGGCTCTTAGGAATACTGTGGATAAATTGATGAAAGGTCAAACAGCTCTCACCTTTGAAAAACCTAAAATCACTGAACCAGTCCTTGCCCCCTCTTTTCAAGCATCTAACAAAATCATGAATAAAATTGAAGCCAATCGCAGACCTAAACCCAATTGTCAGACCCACCGGGAGACACCTACTATAGATGAGATCACTAAATTACTTCAGGAATTTTAGAATAAAATAGATCAGAAAATATCCTCTTTAGCCACTCCTAAACCTGCTAATTCTGTTCCTAAATCTACTCTAGTCTGTTATTATTGCCATAGGGAAGGCCATGGTACTGGTAGATGTCCTGAACTCCAGAAGGACAAGGAGGAGAAGTTAGTAGATCAGAAGGGAAATAATTTCTTTCTTCCTAATGGTGCTTTGATCCCTTTTGATTCATCTTGTCCAATCCGTCATGTGGTGGCCTCATACCAAACACCAACTCCTAAGAAGGCATCCTTGGTCTCTGTGGATTTTCAATCATCCTGTGGAACTCTGCAACCTTGGTATCCTCCAGCTATCACTTCTTCCAGCTTCCCTGGCACCTATCAATCTGATCCAGCTAGGAAACGCCATGAGGAACCAAAACCTCATAAGTCTCCTCCTGTTCCATCCTCAATCCTGCAAAAACCCGTTAAACGTCAATCTTCACCTGAGCCTCCTTCCTCCAATGTGGAAGACATGGAAGTAGAAAGGGAACCACTTATGGAAAGGTTCCAGGACAACTCTGATCTTCCCCCTCTTCAACCTGTCCAACCCTCAGATCCTCTTCCAGCACCTATTTCACCTGATCTTCCTCCCTCCACCCAGCCCAAAGTCCGATTTGAGAGGGTCATCTCCAAGGACTACCCTAATGCTGTGGAAGGAGTATTAAAGAAAATTTCTGATCTTAAAATCCCTGATCTATCTGTGGCTGAACTCCTGTCAATCTCTCCATCTGTGGCTGAAGGGATGAAGAAATGGGTTTCTTGTTGACGTGTGGAGATTGGTCCGGACAAATTGAAGGTCTCCTCTGGTACTCTGATTGAGGATTCTGGGGGAACAGATCCCTCTTCAGATACTGACCTGTATTCCTGTCCTCTTGGCTTTCTCCCATGTTATCTTGGTGATTCAACTAAAACGGTTTCTCTCCTTGTGTATTTGGGTTCTCAGCTCAACTTGATTTCGGACTCCATGGCCTGCAAACTTAAACTTGGCGCAAGGGTCAGTTTCAATTCTGCTGTGTATGGAATAGGGAACCAGTCCTGTGAGCTGGTTGGTATTGCTGAGGATATCCCTGTTTGAATTGGTCAAAATATTGTTGGCACCTGTCACTTCTGGATCACCCATCTGGATGGTCCCATGATCTTGGGAAGGCCTTTCTTAATGGATTTTGGTGCTACCCTGATGTTTTCTGATCAAGTTGGGGAGAGAATTCTCCTCCCTGATGCTAATGGCAGAAAGATTGAAGTTCCTCTTTTTTCTCTGGATTCTGGTTGTTGGGAAAGAGACTTCCCTGGTCATGCTCCCAAATCTGTCCTGAAAGGAAAGCAGAAAGAAAACTCTCATTCCTCTCATCCTCATTTTTTAGCAGAATAGTTGGCCCTACTGATAGTTTTAGTTCTTCTCAGCCTCAGACTTCAACTCATGGATCAAATCCCACCTCAGAGGCATATCTTTCTTTTTCCTCATCATTTCCTTCTCATCCAAATAAGATCAAAAATCAAACGCATGAAAAATCCGAAAAATCCAAAAATATTTCTTCTCTGTCTGGATCTGTTGTATCTTCTTTTCATTTTTCTTTTAAGCCTGATCAATCATCCTCTATTCCGGTTTCAAATCTCCTCAATGAGTCTAAACTATATGTTGATCTCAATTCTTTTCTTGGTGGTGTTGGTATGAAGGAGTATGGTCTTAGGTGGAGGCAATTTGGGGTAGAAGTAAGTCCTCCCAATTGTGCACCACCAGGGGCTTCTACTACTGTCATCTTCAAAACTCTACCCTGTGCCACACATGTGAGAAACGTGTTATCTTTTGGATCCTCATTTATGGAGAAGGCACCTTTCAAGGACGCAGCAGAACATCAAACTTGGAAGATGTTGGAATATGGTCTCAGTTTTTGTAGTCAGGTCTCACTGGTCAATGCTTGGAGGAAGCAAGGATTCCTCTCCTTTTCCACCAAGTACAAACCAGTTGCAAAGAAGGTCCAGCCAGTCAACCAACCAATGCCTCTCAACCTCAATCCTCCCCTTATGCGTCCTCCTCTATCCCGCAATCCTTACTGTGGTCTATCCCAATCCCTCACTGGTCCATTCATTCCCTCTGGTCGGGTCACTGAAGAACGTCTGAGAGTGGTCAACTTTGGTCCAGATGGATGGCTTCTTCCTGATGAGTTAAATTTGATCAAAAATATCTTGTCTCTAAGGGAAAAATCTATTGCATTCTGTGAAGAAGAGAGAGGTCTCTTGAAAGAATCCTATGGTCTCCCTTACGTCATCCCTGTAGTTGAACATGATCCTTGGAAAAATAAGAAGATCCCTATTCCTGCTGCAAAAGTTGACAAATTCATCAAGTTGGTCCGCGAGCAAGTCCGTACCGGTTTATAAAAACAATAAACTTCTAGTTACTCTAGCCCAGTTTTCTGTGTTCTAAAGAGTAATGGTAAACTTAGAGTAGTTCATGATCTCCAACCTCTCAATAAAGTTACTATTAAAGACTCTGGCGTGCCTCCTGCTACTGAAGAATTTGTCAAATCCTTCTCTGGGAGAGCTTGCTATGGTCTAGGTGACATTATGGGTGGCTATGACAAACAATCCTTGCATCCTATTTCTTGTCCCTTCACTACTTTTGATACTCCCCTTGGTCAATTTCAACTGACTCAATTGCCTCAAGGTGCCACCAACTTGGTTGCAGTCTATCAGGCTCAGATGATGTGGATCCTCCAGGATAAAATCCCGGATCATGCGGGTATCTTTATTGATGAGGGTGGTATTAAAGGTCCAGTTTCTGACTATGATAATGAGCCCTTACCTTGGCACTCAGGAATCCAACAATTTATTTGGGAGTATGCTACTATCTGGGAGAATTTTGTTTTGAATCAAGGAATCTGGCCTTACTGTCTCTGGATCAAAACTTGCCGCCTGTGTCCCTGCCTTGGAAATTGTTGGTCATATAGTCTGCAAGGAAGGAAGAAGGATGGCACCCTCTAAAGTCAACAAAATCATCTCCTGGCCTACTCCAATAAATCCAACGGAAGTTTGAGGTTTCCTAGGTGTTGTAACTTATTTCAGGATCTTCATTCCCTCACTATCCAAAATCTGTGCACCCTTGCGTCATCTAACCAGAAAGGAAGCTGAATGGATTTGGACCCAAGATTGCAAATGATCATTCCAGGTACTCAAAACAATTTTTGGGAAAGACATTGTTTTGAAAAAGATCACTTATGGGCCTGGAGCTGGCAAGATCAAGCTGGCAGTGGACTCTAGTTATCAATCTTTTGGGGCTGTCCTTACTCAGGAAGATTAAAATGGTTTGGATTTTCCTTCTCTGTATGAATCTCTTCTTTTCTCAGATGTGGAATCCAGGTACTCCCAGCCAAAACTGGAACTTTGCGGTGTGGCCCAAATGTTGAAGAAGCTCCAGACTGTCCTTTGGGGTCAAAACTTTGAGTTACAAGTCAATGCACAATCCATTATTGAAATGATCAATGCACCCAGCCTTCCAAATTCTCCAATGACTTGTTGGGTGGCTTTCATCCAGTTGTTCTCTTTTGATATTGTTCACAGGCCTGGAAAATCTTTCACCATTCCTGATGGTTTATCTTGACGCCCTCTTGGAGATGATGAATCAGATGTTGGAATGGATTTTGATGAGGAAGAACCCTTGGTCCGCCCTGTTTTTGCTTTCTCCTCCCAAGATTACTCTGGTTTCCAGCAAGGTTTCTGGCTTAAGTTAGAGCAGTACCTTTCAGCTCTCCAAAGACCCCCTGATCTCTCTGCCAAAGAATTTTGGTCCCTTAAAAGGAAGTCCTCTAGTTTCTTTTTCCAAGGTTCTAGGCTTATGAAAAGAGGAACTCCTTGTGCACTTGTTGTGGTCACTATCCCTTCTAAGCAAGATTTGATCCTGGAAAGTCTCCATGAAGGCCTTGGTCATTGTGGGGAAACCAAAACTTATTGAAAAATATACAAACAATTTTGGTGGCCATCTCTGAAGAAATCAGTCTCTCAATGGTGCAGGAGCTGTGAAGTGTGCCAGAAACGTGATCTTAGGCGCCCGGCCAAAATTTGTTACCCCACTGGAGAGTCCACTGTCTTTGGGAGGATTGCTATGGATTTGGTTCACATTAAGGCTGGTGGAGCTAAGTACCTCATCGTGGCTAGAGATTATTTTTCTGGATGGGTTGAAGAAAAGTTTCTTAAGAACCTCAGCTCTGAATCAGTAGCAGCTTTCCTTTATGAGACTTGGATGATGCGCTATGTCTTGGCACAATCTTATTTGACTGATGGCGGCTCTGAGTTTGGTGGTAAACTGGCTGATATGATCCAATCACTTCCTGGTCAACATAGGGTGACCACTCCTTATTATCCTGAAGGCCAAGGCATGGCAGAAAGAGGCCATGCCCCTTTGAAGGCTGCTCTTGTCAAACTGGCTGGTGAAATTGGCAATAATTGTTGCAAATTCCTCCCCCTGGTCCTTTTCTCTGATTGAATTTCAACTAAACAAACCACTGGCTACTCGCCTTAGAAAATCATTTTTGGTCAAAGGGCTGTCCTTCCTCTGGACCTGGAAATGGAATCTTTCTTAGGTATTTCTTGGGAAAAGGTTTCTTCCACCACTGATCTATTAGTTGCCAGATCCAAGCAGCTGGAAAGGATTGAAGATGTCCGTAATGAAGTTTATCAGAAGATGATGGAGTCTAGGGAAAAACCAGTTCAGTATTGGGAAGACAAGCATTCAAAGCAAATCAGGGATCCCTTGAACCCTGGGGATCTAGTCTTAGCTTATAATTGTTCCTTGGAGACTCAGTGGGGAAAGCTTTTCTCTAACCGCTGGAATGCTCCTTACCAAGTGGTCCGTCAAGTTAGAGGTGGATCATATGTTTTGGAGGAACTGGATGGTACTCAGATGGCCAGAAGGTTTTCTGCTGATAAGGTCAAGAAATTTCATTCTCGTGGAGGCAACTTGTACCAAAAGTAAGTCCTCCCAATTGTGCACCGCCAGGGTCATCTGCTGCGTTTTGTTGTGAAACTCTACTTCATGCCACGCATGTGAGCACCTGGGACGCCTTCTTCATTTTATCTCAGCCACTTCTAGGATTTTCCTTTGGATGAATTGACATATTCTTTTTCAATCACTCTCAAGATCAAAATGGCCATTCCTTGGTTTCAATCATCTTTCTTTCCTTTCTCTTTTTATGGCATCAACTCGGGTGCAGACTAGGGACAGTCTAGTCTGTAAGTTGGGGAGAGATGTGGTGCCCCATCCTGGAAACCCTGGCCAGTGCGGAGATTTCAATTTTTTTTATGATTTTTCCTTATCATCATTCATAGGCATCATGATCCAAAAAGAAAAAAAAAATCTTTGATCCGGAATAGGGTTACATGTGGTTCCCAGCTTCCCAACTCCTCATTTGTTCAGTTGGCAAGGATGATCCCCGCTCTTGTGTTCAAATCCCTGCTGCTCCGCTATCCAGCTTTACATTTTTTTTTTGCCAAGCGCGCCGCCAAAA
Source organism: Puccinia polysora (assembly GCA_025617555.3). Lineage (NCBI taxonomy): Eukaryota > Fungi > Basidiomycota > Pucciniomycetes > Pucciniales > Pucciniaceae > Puccinia > Puccinia polysora. The sequence goes on from CM062619.1 coordinate 60,194,925, forward strand.
GACCGCCGGGCTTGCTTCCACCCTGCCATCCATCACCAGCACCCCCAAATTCTCACTCATCACCCTCAAACTCAAAACGTCATCTCCACTCATGATGACTGACATCAACTTGAGCATTCATCCAAACTGCTGGCAATCATCAATCGTCAAAATCTCTCATCATCCTTGATTTTGAATTCCCCCTCTATACCTCTTCAGCCCAATTTGAAACTTGGAACCAATCCCCGGCCACCATTCAGTCACCCTTAAGATTCAGAGAGTATATCCCTCAACTCATGAGCTCATCTTACATACATAAATGTGTATTGACAACTCCATTCTCTCTCTCTCTCTCTCTCTCTCTCTCTCTTGCTTCCTTCCATCTTTGTCTTTCATCTTAAATTTATGTATATCGTACATCCAATGATTGATCTGAGAGAGCTAGCGAGCGTGTGTATCCTCACATTCAATTGTCACCTCTCTCTCATTTGGATTCCCTTTGCCTCTTAACCTTACCAGCAAGCTTGCCTACCCCTGCTCCTTTGAAATTGGCACGAGTATTTGTACATCCATCCATCCATACCCACACGTCCATCAATCAATCAATCTGATCAATCCATCACCCATCAGACTCACCCCAACAACTGTCCTGGACTCCGATCATCATCCACTCCCTCTACCCGTACCTAGCCAACGTATACGGGCTCCCTCACTCTCCTACCAACTGGTTGGATTGGATCCTCCAACTCACAACCTCCTAGCTCACTGATCTCCTGCGTGTCTTTTCTGTTTCCCGCGCGGGTCTCTTCTGTTGCCAGTGCCCGTCAGACACCTGCTGACAGTCATTGGTGGCCTAAGCAGTCGCCCGGGCCCATCAGGATGCCCGCAGGCGTCCCACTAGCTACTCGCTTGCCCGTGCCCATCATTTGGCACGGGCCAGGGTCTTGATTCAGCTCTTTTGTTTCTTTTTTTTTTGAGTGTTTGTTTGTTTCTTTTTTTCTTTTGTTTTCTCATGAAACTGATCCTTAAAAAAAATAAAAAAATAAAAATCCGCTCTATTTGTAGTATCTCTTTTAATAATTTACAGGGACCCATGGCCCATAAAAGGAGGTGCTCTCCTCTGCTTTTCCTGGATCATAGAAATTCATCCATGGAAGTGTGTGCTTATGTCCCCCCATTATTGTGAAACTGAATCCTGATCCTTATCCTGGGTATATCTCTGATTGCCCCCTGATCCATTTTTGACCCTGAGTCTTTGCCCCTCTGTGGCCTGATCCTTATCACCAACCAATAGCCTTGCTGGTTGAAGAAAATTCTGTCTGTTGGAATTTTAGAGTGTGTTATACCACTCCTTGACCCTTTTCTCTGACCATACTGGTCCTGATCCCTGATCATCTTTCTGGAGCCAATCACAATTGATTGAAGAGGTCTTATTAAGCTTAAGACCTGGAGTGTTATACCTCCCTTTATTTTCTTTGGAGTTGCATTCTGCCAGCCTACTCTTGAGTCCCTTGAGAAGTGTTGAGGTTATTGCTTCAAATCAGTTACTGTTTGCTTTTAGAGCTTCTTAACATCATGCTTTGTCTTGTACAGCCACCCTCAGTTATCTGGTACCCTTCAAGCGCTTGATTGCAGAGAGTTTGGCAGGTTCATTGAGAACCTGGAGGTTGGTTGGGTTTGAGTTGATCATCCCCAATCTTCTGCTGACAACCAGATTTATTAGCTTGTGGGCATTGTTTACATACAACAGCTTTTGTTCTTTGAACTCTAAGCAGACTTTAAATTCTTTTGTTCAAGTTTTTCCCTGCATAATCATGTCTCAGATAGTGCTGTTCCATCACTACCAAACTATTATCATCTTTATCCTCTACTCCTTGATTCCTCATTTACCAGGTTCTGGAACTTGATCTTGGTTACATCTAAATATTTTTGTAACACTCAGGAGGGCAGCCTAAACAGCACCTTTCCCCTCCACAGAACTGCCATGGCCCAGCACTGTTTGGAGTCTTACACCGTTAAGGCTTTTCCAAAAATCCAACAGTTTTCCCAAATAGTTTGCAAGGAATCATTTGAGAGTGGCATGGACCCCTCCAACCCAAGAAGTTTATTTGTTTCCAAAATCTGGCTTTATAAAATTCCACGCTTTTACAAATGTCTCTTTGATAGGGAAAATTTTATTTTCCATATACTTGAGTACATCCTCATAGTCTTTCAATAAACACTATACAAGTAAAAAGGTCAGAACCCAAAACTAGGAAGAATAAGAAGCAGTGATTTGGAACTACTCTGAGTTCCACATCATTTACCTCTGCCTCCTCCTTGGTCTTTGAGGCCCCATACTTTGCCCACAGTGTTGTAAAGCTTTTCCATCCTTCAACGTCATTAAAAAAGTGCGCTTTACAGTTTTCTGGTATATTTTTGGAAAAGTGCCAAGTGCAAAATTGTCTTGATGACTCAGGGAAACTAGATTCAATAGCAAAAATCAGAGCTTTTTCACGTTCCGTCCCAAAGACTTTTTGAAGTCTCTCCGGATCATAAGCCAACTCTTTTAATGCTTTTACAGACCAACTGTAGAACTCAAACATTTCTTTTGTTTTAAAAAGAAGAGATTTTGTGAAATTTTTCCAATTGGTCATCATTCCTACAACATGCAATAGCGGGGTTGTGTACTTATTTGTCTTATAAGTACAATCCAAAATAGCAATATGATGGAATTGTTTTGAAAGCTTTACTGCCCCAGGATGTGCTAAGTACAGGGCCTCCAAGTGACCCTCTCCACTGAACTTTGACTGGCGAATCCAACTTGTTTCTTCAAGCTGTTCATAGAGTACCTCCATAACACTTTTCACCTTTAGTTCTGCAAGCTTTACCTTCTGCTTAATGTTATAGATTGTTTGGTCATCAAAATAATTGCTGCCATCAATCTTGCTCAATTTTCTCTTCATTTTAATGTATTGAGCCCATCTTTCATGCCTTCTTTCAGTAGATCCAAGGCTTTCCCAGAGATTCTCCTCAGTTGAGGATGCACAGAGGTATTTTCAGATGGTTAATGGTTATGTTGCATTTCTTTATAGGAGATTTGCCACAAGGGGTCTGCCTTTGTGCAAATTTCAGGGATCAAAAAATTTCAACCAACCTTCCTTGTGTGAGTTTTTCTTGACCATTTGGTAAGAAGTTGTCCTGAATAGGAACCATGGCAATCACAGGCCAAATCCAAATATTTATCTTTCTTTGAGTTAGAAACCATAAAAGGGTAACAATGCTTCATAGCCCATGTTTAAAAATAGTTTTGGGCCTCTTCCCTAGTAGGAACAGTTCTCACAGGAGGTGGGTCAAGGGGATCTGGCACCAATTCAATGTTTAGGCTTTGTAGTTTCATAGTTACATGCACCCATTAGTTTCAATCAAATTAAATCCAGCAAAGGCCTCAGTAACACAAGATGTTACTCACCACCAGAGGTCAAATCCCACTTTGAAACATTTTGTTCCTCAATTGTCACCCTTCATGAGGATTCAATTGGGGCTTCCAATGTTTCATTACCCAAATCCTTTTTTTCTTTTTCCAAAGCTTTGTTGATGGCACTATCAATGTAGACCTTCCCCGCAGCCATTTCAGAAGAAGGAGGGCTTGCCACTGTTCCCATGCAAAACAATGCAGTGGTATACTTCAGTATTCAATCCAACTTTCAATTGAACAAACAAAGTTGCTCACTTTTGAGTTGAGAAAGAATTGTTTGCAGGTTTTTATATGATTTAAATTTTCACTTTACTTTCACTTTAAAGTCACTTTGGAATTGCTAGGTGTAGAACAACAGTCCCACGAAGTATGCTTTGATCCCAAATTTGGGTTGATGGAATCCAAGTGTGGTCCAGGGGGTGCTCAAAATTTTGGCACAACTTCCGGGTGGTTGCGCACCCCCAAGCACGGCGTTTTTGAGCCATGTATGGGGGTACATGGCTTGAAATAGCCGTGTTTGGGGGTTAAACGGCTCCTACACAACCCCCCCTGGGGGTTGCGCATGTTTGAAACAGCCCTTTGTAGTTTTTGTTGGGCCCCCATGGCTAATTTGAGCTATGTAGGGCCCTTCACAACTCCCACACAACTGGAGTTGTTAATTTAACATCACACTTTTTTTTAATAATTTTATAATTATTTGTGTACTTGATCAAAATTTTGTTGGAATTTTACAAATAAATCTAATTCCCAGAATTTCATAGGGCATATCAGAATTAGAAAACCCACCATTAGAAATCTATCATTTTAATGGTGGGTTTCTGAAATACACAAACCCCCCACTTGTTGATTTCAAAATGGTGGATTTCAAAAATCAAATCTGCCATTTATGTATCATCATCCATCCACCATTCATTGCATGCAAAATGCCCATCCACATCTCCACATCATCAAAATTTTTTGTGTAATCCTTTGTGTGTTCAGTTTACAATGGAACCCTTCCCAGCCAACAATGATGAGCACCACCATAAAATCAAAGAGTAATACAATCAAGAAACTCATTCAAAAAACTGCTCTTGAACCATCTCAATTTACAAACTGACTGATGGCAAGCTCAAGATCAAAGAGTTTCCAGTTGACTGGAAACCAACAACCTTGATCTCCTTCCTCAATCATCCTCCAATGGGTGATATCATTGTCATTGTACTAGACACCTTGCAAGAAAATTATCTAATCAATTTTCAACCCCTACCACCCTCCATCCACCAACCAGTGATGATCCTCCTCAACCCTAAACACCCTTAAATAACCTCAGATTTCCTGCTTGACTCAGATTGCAAGCCTCTCATACTTTGAATCAACTCAAATGCTGCCTTGATGGGTCTTGAAACCATTTTAGAAGACTCAAAATCAGCTTAAAATTCAATTGATCCAATCTAATCTATCAGCATCTTGGAATTGAAACAATCCCATCAACTTTCTCAATTCACAAAAGATCTCAAAGCTCATCTGAGTTGTATTTAATTTTTGTTTTGAAAATCTGTTTCCCCATACAATTTTTATCCCACAAATCACAAGACACACATGCACAAAAAAACTCATCTGAGCTCAATCCCTGCAAGGTCCCCCCCCAAAAAAAAAAAAATTAAAGGCTACCAAGTTTTTATCAAAATTGATGATTTTCCCAACATCCCTTGAAAGCTATGGACTTGGGTCCTTTCCATCTGCCTTGAATTCATTTTGTCTCACAAAATATCAAAAGATTCAGCTCAATAAGATCTTGAAGGACTTTGAGAATTTCTTGGCCAAGTCAAAGTTTAAGTCAGAAGTGAATCCTGATGAGCTGTTAAGAGATTGGGGGAAGAGAAGGATGATTATAATCCTTGCTCAACCAGCCAAGATCTTGATTGGATTTATCTGGTGATCTTGATCAAAGATTTAATCTTTATCTTGGTTCTACTCTTCAAACTATGCTTCAATCCTTCCAACTCCTCCTGCTTGGATCATGATTGTTGCAATACCCTGCAAGAAGGAATCTCCATGGATGAAGTACTGGGTGAAATATATTTCATCTTGGTCTCTCTATCCTCTATTCCTCCTCCTGAGTAGTTGATGATCAGCTTCATCATCACTTTACTTGTACCAATCTTGATTTAATGATCATCTCCTTGAATCTTGTTGGCTGTCCTGTCCTCCATTTTTGATCTTTAAACTTTTTTTCCACTATGCTTTGGTTCTCCCCCTTTTTTTCTCTTTGGGGTTGCGGGTCTCATTGAATCAATCAGCTTTCAAAGCTTCTGTATTGGCAAATAATCCAAACATTTTTCTTCTCACAAGAATCAATATGATGGATAGGTTCTCCATGTCTCTGTCTCTCTCTCTCTTGATATACATATATATATGAATATGGCCCTCTGGCACCCTTGGTCAAAATCTGAAATCCTTTGCAAATCTTGCATCAAAACTTGTTTAGGACTCAATCTTTGATATTTCACACTGGAATCCCCCTTTTCCCAGAAAATGCTTAAGAATGAGAAAAGTGAAACTTGGACCTTACACAGGGATCTAGCTCAAATCCTTTGGGAGTGGGAGGGTGTGGATGGGATAATATGAAGGCAGGAAGTCTTGGTTTGGTCAAGCAAATTAAAATGCCCGTTCATCCTGTTCTTGGCCCCAATAGAATCACCACTTCTCTTACCCAGCTCATCTTTCAAGCAGGACAACTTGAGATTCTTCAACTGCAATCAGGGGATTTGCTTGATTATTTGATTGAAGATCCCCTTAAAAAATACCAGAAACCAACTATAATCAGCCAAATCTTACAAGGCCAAAGCCATCAAAGGACTGTTAATCATCAACAGAATTGGGAAAAAAAGGGAAGATTTCAATCAATTTGAATCAATCAAAATATTTGATTGATGGAGAGGTTGTATGTAAATTATTTTTGATCTCTTTTGTTTTGAATCTATGTGATGCAACATAATGTTTAAAACCTTTTTATTTACACACCCATCATTTTTCTGAAACACCAATTATTCTCCCACAACCCTCAAGATGTTATACAGTGAATTGAATCCCTCTTGATCCTCAACACAATCAAATTATGTGTATGGGATGGAACCATATGGGAGGGGATGATTTGACAAACATACAGAGATGTGGCAAGAATAGGGCTTGTCAGTAAAAGAAGGCTCAAAAGATAGATTCTGAAATCTCTTTGGAAGTAGAATAGGAAGGGATTGAAAAAAAGTTTAGTTGTTCTGGAAAAAGACTGTGACCTTTGGATCTATATCCCACCATTGTTGCCAAAAAAAATCAAAAGCCGTCAATGGCTTGAGCATTTGGCCATTCAGAAAAGGATGAGGCTGTTTTTTTTACATTCTAACTCAGTCAGGATTAACAGAAAAAGATAAGAAATTTTTTCCTTCCTTGAAAAGATGTTGATTTTAAAGTTGATACTTCAATAACTTGCTCCCCATCGGATAATTTGGAAAGTTCTTCCACCCAAGGAAGGGAACAATCCAAACAAGTAATTTAGGGATCCAAGTAGGTTTTTGAATGTTTGATCAATGCCAATGTAGACATGATTGGATCTAGTTGTTTTGGAATATCCTCCTTGGCATCAGATTGGGGCCACTAAAGGTTTGAGAGCAATAAGTGATGAGATTTATGAATTGATGAGAGTAATAAGTGATGAGAGTGATGAACTGATGAGATCAATAAGTGGTGAGAGTGATGAAGTGATGAGATAAATAGGTGATGAGAGTGATGAAGTCATGAGAGAAATCAAGTGATTAAAGTGAGGAAGTGATTAGAGTGATGAAGTGATGAGATCAATAAAGTGATGAGAGCAAAAAAGTTATGAGAGTGATGAATTGATGAGAGAGATAAAGTTATGAGAGTGATGAATTGATGAGAGAAATAAAGTGATGAGAGCAATGAATCAGATTTTTCCAATGATGTTGGAGTTAGAAGGAGGTGGGAAACCAGGGGTGTATGACTTGTACTAATTTGTGATTGAAGTCTCAAAAACCTTTATATACTTAATCTGAAAAAACACATTTATTTCCAGGTAATTCTGACATTTCTGAGGTGAAATGAGTGGTTTTTATTTTTAATGGTGTGTTAGAAATTTGGGTATTTTTCTGAAACCTGACATTAAAAAAATTATGGGTGGGATAACTCTGATATTCCCTAATAGGTATATATAGCATTTTTATATTTTTTCTTATGTTTTACCCAAAGTTTCTTAAATTCCACTGAAAATATGCAATTGTGTGTTAATAAAATGAATTCTTATCATTTTTCTTATTTTTCCCATGTTTTTATCAAAGCTCATATATTAATTTCTGGTAAAAAATTGAGGTTAATCATAATTTTAAATGTCAAATTAACTCAGCTGAGGACCATCATTGAATTCACCAAAACATTCTACACCAGAAAGACTCTGCAAGGGGACTAGAGGCCTTAATTTAGCCCCTTAAGGTTTCTATTAATTTTGAAAGGCCTAGATGGGCCAAATATTCCTCAAAAGGTATGTAATCCCACCCCAGGCACTCTTTAAACCTTCAAAATGCATGGTAAACCTGAATTTTCTATTTCACACCCTTTTTTGTATTGGAATTTCTTTTTGATTTTTTCAAACCTTCTTGGAGTGTAGAACCCCACTAGAAGGTGTTATTATATTAATTTATTCACTATAATCACTCCAATGATTCCTTTAGGTTTTATTTTAGCAAAAGAGAATATACTCAAAGGATTCATTTATTGAAAAAAGGCATCATTTTAGTAATTTATTGGCATTAATTTAGCCTGGATTTTATAATCTCAAGAATTAAACTTGTTTCACACAAGAATTTGCAGAGTTAGCCAAAGATGGAGAAGATTCAAGTTATCATATCTGGAATCACAAAACCCCCTTTATTTTGGACCAATATGACCATTTTGAATGGAATTTTTTTGAAATACACATAGACTCTAACCTTTTTAATTCCAAATGGTGTTTATGATTCTAGGGATCATACAAAATAGTATTAAATAGCTTTTGAAAATGGATTGAGACAAAATTGGGTATGGTTTTTTAAAGCCTTTCTGGGTGCCTGTCCAATTCTAACTTTTCTGTGCCAAGTGGTGTGGAAGCTAGAGAGTGAAACTCCCCAAATTTGTCCTAAAGTTCAGAAGTTAATGGTTCCTTTCATTTGTAAGTAGTAGGATGCACCCTTAAGTGAGAGAGTAATAAAAAGTAGATGTATCCCTTCCTTTCTTCCTTCCTTTCTTCCTTCCTTTGGTGGTGGTATGCTTCCATGCTCCTCCCCCTAGCACAGTGGTGGGGGTAAGGTATTATATCCTTCCCCCACACCCTAACCTAAGTACAAGCGCAATTTACAACCCAGAAACAAGGTGAATCACACTGAGAGACAAAAAAACCTAACCCAACCCTAACATACTCTATCCTCCTTCCCAACCCCTTGTGCTACTACGTCCATCCAGTTTTTCCTTCTCATGGCGCCCTCCCCGCCCTACTCAGAGCCCCCCGCGCTTGCCTGTAGCTTCCCAAATCCTGTTGCGCACCCGCCTTTGCGTCCACCCGGTTTTTCCTTCTCATGACGCCCTCTGTGCCCTACTTGGAGCCCCCTGCACTTACAGTAACCACCCAATATGCCTTCTGTAGCCATGTCTTGGTTCCCAATCCCAATTTTGAGTCAGCTTGTGCTTATTGCTGAGCACAAGCACAATGCCCAAATGCTGAGCCTGCCCGTGCAGGCTGCAAAGAGTTACCAATCCATGTCTATAAAATGCCACCACATCCCCCCCCAAAGTTGATTTTTGTCACCAGAGGTCTTCCCATTGTTACCTCAACCATAACCGTGCCTTCCACCTCACCACCACTACATCTTACTCCAAACAAATCCCTTTCCCTTCTCTCTTCTTTTATCACTTTTATCTGCATCTACCCTTGAATCTTGAGAAATATGTTTTGCATGTGTGTTCCTTCATGAATTGATTGATCCTGTGAGAGCAGCTTCACGCCCTAAGTGATTGGCCTAGTGAGAGAAATTCTGAGACCCAACCTGCTTCGCGCTGTGGAAATAAGAGAGAGAGGAACTTCCCTAGTTATTGCTAAGCTCTGGAATCAATGGTCCTAGCGTCTGTAAGGATAAGGAGGCGCCTGTTTAGAGAGAGAGAGAGAGAGAGAGAGAGAGAGAGAGAGAGAGAGAGAGAGAGAGAGATGAATTTCCTTCCTTTCCATAACATAAGCCGTGATCTCCAATTATCCATATCATATATCCCTCCAAGACCTCCAAGCTGGGGTTGAGAGCACGGACTTTATGCCCACACTCTCAACCCTAACCTAAGTACAAGCGCAATGACAGCCCAACAAAAAATAGAAAAGAAACCCTAAAAACCAGAACCCTAGCCTAACCCTAACCCTTTCCCATGCCGCAGCCACCCTCAAGCCCGCCTACTGTTACACACTCCTGGTTTTTCCTTCTCATGATGCGGCCCTCTGCGGTGCCCAACTTGGGGCCCCCTGCGTTATCCGTATCTGCCCAGCACACCGCGTGATATCCTTCCCCGTGGGTTGGCCTGCACTTGTGTGCGCCACCCCGCTCCTATAGCCCCAATTGCCCCGCTCCACCTTCCAAAACTAGCTGCCTGCAAACCTGGTTGGGCCAGCTCCATTCTTGGGTCTCCAATGTCCAAGCGGGCCGCAAACTGCCACACCCAGTTAAGCCTGACCTGTGGCGCCTACTTCTGAGCCCGCAGTGGCAACTGCTGAGACTGCGCGCATCCCAAATGCTGAGCCTGACCTACCAAATGCTTAGAGCGCCAACCGCGGCATGGTTCTTGATCCAAGGCTATATAACAACACCACCGCGCGCAATTTTGCGGCTGTGAGTTCCAATTGAAGCATCCTAAGTCCGCCGCACCTTTTTAAGTCTCTATCTTTTGGGAGAGGTACCTGGTCCACCCCAGAAAAACTGCCACACAGTTCCCCATACCCAGTCTGTAGCAAACACAAAAACCAAACACCAGTGTGTGCCAAATCCGGTGCCCTGCTCTAATAGCAACTGTCTGTAGATAAATAAACAGATGAAAGAGAGAAAAAGAGAATAAAAAGAGAAAATAGAGAGATTTTTTTCACACCACTTGCAGGGCTTGTCCTTACATGTACGGAACCGTCTTGGGCTGCACCTGATTTCCACCTCACCAAACCACCATCCACACTATTTCCCCCCCCCCCCCAACTGGGCTTCTGTCCCCAGTGGGTTGCAACCTTCCACTCCATTGGAATAAAAGACTTGTGTGGCTTCATCCAATCCCACACGGGGCATGTTTGGATATTTTTGTCCCAAACTGCCTTCTGATTTTGTCTTCCACCAAAACCCATGCAACCCAATCCTCTTTTTTCCCAACCATACTGTTGACACCCAGTCCCTTCCTGTTGCGCACCTGAATCCCCGTCCTGCTTGTCTGTTGCATCAATCCCAAATTTCTTGCTAGCTGAAATGGAAAAGTGTCTGCCGTTGAACCATCTTCTCCACACTCCCTGCACTCCGCTCCCTTCTGCAACACATGTGTTCTCCTTTCCATTGAAGGGGTCCAATCGTGGTTGCAATCCTTTGACACCTGAAACATTCCTTCCACCACTGCCAACTCCAGAATCCTGTTCCCCATCCCCCCCTGCAAAATACCCACTGCTCCCTTCCTCTCCACAAGACCCATCCACTGCCCATTGGTTCCCAAACCACATGCAATATTCTCTGCTTCCTTCTTCTCCACAAGACTTATCAACTGCCCATTGGTTCCCAAGCCCCGCCCCACAGGTCTTGAAGCAGCCGGCAGCAGTTTCTCCTCCACATCCACTTCCATCTTATCTACTGCACCTCCCCTTTCATCCACTGCCAACACCTTTACCTTGGCCTCCCCCTGCGGCTGCCATGACCTGGCCCCAGTGAAAATTTCAAGGGAAGTTTTCTCTGTTACTTCTTCTTCCTTTAACCACATTTGCGCTTGCTTCATGGGGGCAGGCTGACCCAATTCCATCCAAACCCACTTGCCCAACATGTATCCTGCCCCAGCCGGAAAAACCAATCCTGTGTTTGAATCCTTTGTTGGGTTCCCGTGTCCAAACCACCAATAGCCATTATGGTCACCATTGGTGCATACCCCGGGCGCAGGTGCGCTAGGTGGTTGAAAAACCTCCTCTGCGTGATGTGGCAAACCGTGCCAATGCTGCAACATCTGGCTCCTACAGATCTTGAGGTCTCTTGCCAACTCTGCAAGTTTTCTAGCCCAAGGGTTGGCTGCTGGTGGTGGGGCTGGGGCCAGGGCACGTGCTGCCACGTACTCCATCAATTCAACTTGCAACCAGTCCCCGCAGTGCGCGCCCTCCCCCCAAGCAACCCTCTCAAAGGTGCTCTTGTGAAAATGTGGTTTGTGTTTTCCCCACCTTGCCAATATTTCCCCCTTCACCTTTGGCCAGTTGCCGTTTCTATAGCCTTCCATCTCTTCCACGTCCAAAAGCTTCTCCTTGTCCATGATGAACAGAACAACAAGGTGCTTCTTGTCCAAATGCAACACGCCTTTGGATTCCGCCATCACTTCATATTTTGAGATGAATTGCTCCACTTCTGCGGTTTTGAATCAAATTTGAGGTTAATACCACGGTTCAATGCAAATCGGAAGGGCAGAGGGGGGAAGAGGATTTGAAGACAGGGTTGGGGTTATAGACTCCAAGGAGGAAGAAGAAAAAGTAGAAAGAGTTATTTTTGGGAGGTGTTGATAGGAAATTGAGTTTTGTTACCTTTGAAAGACAAGAAATGGAAATTTATTTCCCAGGAAGACCACCAGATGTGGAAACCACAATTGCATTGAGCTATTTGAAAGCAAATTAAGGTACCATTTGGCTTCCAGGTGTATTTGTGACTGTAACTCCCCCCACCTGCCAACTTGAAGTTACAGGAAGTTACAGGGGGTTGGAGTTACAGTTACACAATTTTGGGTGTTCAGCAAGCACTGTAACCCATCAAGTGTAACTTCTACAGAAGTTCCAGTCCCATGCTGGACCTGCAAAAAAAGGTAATGGAAATTTAAAAGGTATTGACCTTTTAACTAGCTGTGAACTTTGCCTTTCCCACCCATTCTTGAAGGTTACAGTTAAAAATGGGCAATATGTTTGGCTGCAGGGCCCTGGGGACTCATCCAAATTTACAGCTACAGCTAAGGCTGTAACCCTTTTGCATGCCCCAGGGCTGGGGTTTGGGATTGCTTGTCAAGATGCCACAGAGCCCCAGGGCATTTTGGGTTACCAAGAATGTACCATATTTCTGCATTTATTTCATTTCTTAACAAGCCCAAAAAAATATATATACTTTAATATCAACTACTTTACAACAGTCATTATAATCAATGTGAAATATTTTTTTTTTGCATTTAATCATAATTTTTTGCTTTTTTTATACTTCTATGTATTTTTTTTGGTTTTTAATAAAAAAAAAGCAAAAAAATAATGAAAAAAGTAAAAAAAATAAATTGGACCATTGAATGCTTGGTACCAAGCCTTGAGACAGAGAAATTACTCAATTTTTCTTGGTTTTAGTGATGATTGCTGCCAGGAAAAAATCCAACAACCTTTGGAGAAAACTCACTTGGAAGCTGCACTTGTAGCAGGAACTGCAAGATACCCCCAAGCCATTTGGGCCATGATAGGCATGGTTTTTTGACAGGCAGCCCAATATTACAGGAGGTTGACACCCTCTGGCTCAGGGTTTTCCCTGAAGTACCAGTGCAAGACTCAAAATGGTGCTGAGCCGCCGGCAGTTCTGTGGAGGTGAAAAGATGCTGTTTAGGCTGCCCTCCTGAGCGTTACAAAAATATTTAAATGTAAACGGAATCAAGATCCAGAGCCTTGTAAATAATGAATCAATGAAAAGGATGAATTTTGATAGTAATTGGCAGCAATGGAACAACACTATCTGAGGCAAGATGGCGCGGTGTAAGACTCCAAACGGTGCTAGGCCGTGGCAGTTCTGCAGAGGGGAAAGGTGCTGTTTAGGCTGCCCTCCTGAGTGTTACAAAAATATTTAAATGTAATCAAGATCAAAGTCCAGAACCTGGTAAACGGGGGACCAAATTTAAGAGGATAAAGATTATAGTGGTTGGTAGCTGGGAAACAACACTATCTGAGGCAAGATGGTGCCAGGGAAAACTTGAATAGAAGAAGTCAAGGTTTTTTCAGAGTCCAACAAGACAAGGCAATTGTAAGTAACAACACCCACAATCTAATAGCTCTGGTTGTCAGCAGAAGCTTAGGAAAGATCAACTCAATCCCAAACAACCTCCAGGTTCTCAATGAACCTGCCCAACTCTCCGCAATCAAGCGCTTGAAGGGTACCAGATAACTGTGGGTGGCTGCACAAGACAAAGCTAATTGTTTGAAGAAGCTCTAGAAGCAAAACAATAACTGATTCAAACAAGAATAACCCAACACTTCTCAAGGGACTCAAGAGTAGCATGGCGGAATTCAACTTCAAAAGAGATGAAGGGAGCTTTAACACTCCAGGTTTTAAGCTTAATAAAACCTCTTCAGTCAAACATGACTGGTTCCATAAAGATAATCAAAGAATGATCAGGACCAGTATGGTCAGATAAAGGGATCAGGAGTGGTGTAACACACTCAAGAATTCAATTAGTTGAATTCTTCTTCATCCAGCAAAGCTATTGGTTTGTGATAAGGATCAAGGATCAAAGTTTTGAGTATGGAGGCTCAAGTATCAAGGGGCAATCATAGATATACCCAAAATTTTGTCTCAGATAAAGGGGAATGAAGACCCCACAGATGATGTATTGCAAGGTGAAAATGATGATGATACTCTGGTATAGTAGGATGTGATGATGATGGTGTGATCTAATCTGATCTGATGATGGGATCTAGGATGATCTGGTGCTCCTCTATGGTGCCCTCCAATCCAAAAGGCAAGGGAGAGCCCCTCCTTATATGGGCAGGAGGCCCTGTTAGACTGTTTACAAGAGATACTACAAATGGAGCGGAAAAAAGATTTTTTTTTTGATTTTTCAGAATTTTTAGGTGATCAGAAAAAATTTGATCACGCAGGCCGGTGGAAGTTTGGCCTGCCTGACCAGGGTGGGATTATTCATCCCTTCAACTATCCTGCATCCGTTCATGGATGGACGCGTGCAACAAATACCGGAATCACACCCACCCCTCGCCCAAAGGCAAAAGGGGTGGGAAAAGAAAATGGATCGGGCCGCCCGCGGGTGTCCGCGGGCGGTAGACAACATTTTCCCACCCTCACCCAAAGATGGAGGGGGGGGTGGGAATGATTGATGGATTGGTGGCTGAGTGATTGGAGTCTCTCAGAGCGGTCGGCGGAGGGGGAGGAGAGAGTTAGTTTGGTCTTAAGTTGGATGATTGGATGACGCTCAACCAATCAATGACAATCAACGGATCAATGATGGTGGGAGGATAGGGTGTGAGAGTGATAAGGATGATGAATGGTGGAGCTAGCGTAGAGCAAGGAGGGTGATGGAAACACTGGACCAGGGCCAAGGGGGCACAGTCAGTTGTTGAGGGTGATTTGTTCGAGTGTTAGATGTTGAGGAAGGTCAAGCTTGTTTTGAAGGGTTGGAAGAGGGTCCAGAGGGTTGAGTGTCACCTCATTCAAGGTGGGGATCCAGGATTGAAGGTGGATGATGATGAGGATAAGATGGAGATGGGGAGAGTAGATCTTGGGCCAAGCAGGTCTTGGCCCGCGCCTTTGGCCAAAAGGAAAGGGGGGAAACAAAGAGAGAGGGGATTGAACACAATGCCTAGATGGATGGGACCAAGAGAGCCCTGTCCTAGACTACAGGGACAAAGGGATGTTTGGCAGGATGAGGAGGTTGGAGAAGTGATACTAAAAAAGAAATTTTGATTTTTTTTTTTGAATAAACCTAAATAAAAGAACCATAAAAAAAATTTTTGAATTGTTCCGCATCTGGTCCAGGGTTTCCAGATTTGGTCACCACAGCGGGAAAATACTTGAACAAACTAATTTAAAGTTTTTTCAGAGTTCAATAGAAAAAGGCAGTTGTAAGTAACAAAGCCCACAAGCTAATAACTCTGGTTGTCAGAAGAAGATTAGGAAAGATCAACTCAATCCCAACCAACCTCCAGGTTCTCAATGAACCTTCCCAACTCTCCACAATCAAGCGCTTGAAGGGTACCAGATGACTGTGAGTGGCTGTAAAAAACAAATCAATTTGTTTTATGAAGCTCTAGAAGCAAAGCAGTAACAAATTTGAACAAGAATAACCCAGCACTTCTCAAGGGACTCAAGAATAGTGTTGCAGAATTCAACTTTAAAGATATAAAAGGAGGTTTAAAACTCCAGGTTTCAAGCTTAAAGAAACCTCTTGGTCAAACGTGGCTGGTTCCAGAAAGACAATCAGATAAATTATCAAGACCAAAGTGGTCAGAGAAAGGGATCAAAGGAGTGGTTTAACAAACTCAAGAATTTGACCAAATGAATTCTTCTTCAACCAGCAAGGCTATTGGTGGGTGATAAGGATGAGGATCAGGGGATAATCAACATATATATACAGCTTTATGATGATGATGATGAAAATGATGAGACACACAGGGGGATACCCTTATTTATTGATCAGAAAATTAGATGATGGATGATGATGGAAAAAGCATGGGAGAGCCCCTCCATTTATGTGCAGGGGACCCTGTAGACTATTTACAAGAGGATACACATATGAGATCAGAAAAAAACATTTTTTTTTTAGAGAAGATTGATGGGGATGAGAAAGAAAAAAAAGTGGTGAGGAGTAACAAAAAAAGCACAAATGGCAACAGGGAGCACCTGACATGTGAAAAGAAAGAAGAAAGAACAACAAGGATGAGAAACAAGGAAACCCGCCCCGCATCAAGGGTGGCAGCAGCAGTGGATGGAGCAGCCACTGCTTTGCAGAGGCAAGGACGCAACAGGTTACAGATGATGGAAGTGTTTGGATGCAAGCAAGGTGGTGGGTGCAACAGCTAAAGCCATCACAACAGCGGGAAGAGAGTCAAGGCGGATGATTGGGGGGAATGAGGCTGATAGGGAGGCTATTTGAGGGGTGACAGGTGACAGTGTCAGCACCCATGGTGTGGTGGTTATTTATAGATACAGAGGCAAGTAGGCTCAGCACTGGACATTCAACTTGTAGCGTCTCAGCAGTGGTTGGAAGTCCGCAGCACAATAGGCTCAGAGAAGCATGTTGGAGGACTGTCTATTGTAGAGTGCATTAGCTAAGGGCTCAGCATTGGTGTGGTGTGCACTTTTTGCAGGCACAATCACAAGAATGGGCCGCAGTTTTTGCCTTTTGTGGACATCAAGCGTGGTTGAACATAACTTTCCCTCCACATCTGTGGGTTTACTAATGCAAAGAAAGTGATCAAAGCTAAGTAGTATGGATTAGGCCAATTATGGGATATGCACTGAGGTTGCAGAGCTGTGGGGCAATGAAAGCTAAAGTTGAGGAGGCGGCATGCGGATTGTTGGGGATTGGTAGTTATGCCGCATGCCGGATTGGGAGTGATCCGCTAGGGAAGATCAACAAGGACCTTTTGTTAGTTATGCATTGGCAGGACTAAACTGTTAAGAGGAATTGGCAACAGGATCATCAAATCTACTGAAAATAATTGGATTGGGTAAGGGTTGGACTATTAGTAAGGATGATCAGTGCAGAACGCACAGAGGCGGTGGGAAAAGGAGTCTTTAATTAGCGTTTTATGTTCCTTTTTGGAGTAGCTAAGGAGGTTCAGTGCAGAATGCACAGAGACAATAGGGGTCTTTCATTTGTGCTTTGCATTCTTTTGTTATTTGTTGTATATATAAGGAAGCTTTTCTTTTATTGGAGAAGGGGGGGACAAGATTGGATGATTGGAGGATAGGAAAAGGGGAAAAAATATTTCACAGCAAATTATAGCTAGATTCTTTTCTTCTGTTACTTTGGAGTGTAATTACCAGCAAGAGCTCTTGGAGGTCATATTTAGGCAAATAGCTCAAGTGCGGATCTTGTCAGGGAGTCCATCTTGTTTATTTACTATTATTTCTTTGCAAGTTAACTTCAGTGGTTTCCAGCTTGGGTGTGGAAGTGGAGTTTGATTAGAAATTATGGAGGTACAGGAGTGTGACTCAAGGGCTAGTGGGCTTTCCAGAACTTGGAGTGAGATTTTTGCAGAGAATTTTACCAAACACACAATCTCTTTCCACAATGGCCGCAAGCAACCACTCCCTGGTCTGTCAGGTGAGCAAAGCAAGGAGGTTGATTGATGAGTTCAATGCAAGCTTGGGAAATTGATTTGGGGGCACTTGCAAGATGGCAGGCAACAGTACCAATGGCCCCCAGACATGTTGATGGGGGGATTGAGTTAGCAATGCGGGTTGATGGGAAGGCTTATGACAGGAAGGGATTATTGGCAGATGGCTGTTTACTTGTTACTGCCGTCATTTGGCAAGGATGACAGCAGATGTGTTGCATTGTTGAAGCCACTTATTTTGTTGGACAGGTGGTTTGCCATCTTGTTATTGGTTGAGGCGTTATTGGCAGTGATTGTAAAGAGCTTCTCTCTTGCATCATAACTATTGAGTACCTTGTGGAATTCTTTTGCAAACATTTCTCCCGTGTGTTGGCCTGTGAGAGATAAAACACCAGTTGATGTGGTTGAAATTAAGCATGCAAAAAGCAAAGAAGAAACATACCTTGAATATGAGGGACTGCAAGGGTCAATTCCTTCAGCTCAAATTTATCATCAATGTAATGTGCTGTCACCACCATAAAAGCAACATAATTGGGGGAGGTCCAGGCATCAGTTGTGAATGAGATTGGTTTTTTTCTTGAAAGGTGTTTCAGCTCAATGGTTTCCTGCGTTTCAAGAAAGACCCAAGTAAGATGAGTTGATAAACTTAATTGACAGTGGTTGAACATCAGGTTTGTGGCGCCAGGATTGAGAAGTTGAAATAGTTCTTGGAATGAGTTTCTGTCAAAAATTGTGAAGGGTAGATTGCACTTGGCCATGAAATAGATTAGCGCATTCTTCAGTGTGTCACCATTAAGCTCCTTCTACAACATATTAACCGGTAGATGAGCTCATGAGTATTAATTATTAATTACAGAGGCAAGATAATTGAATAAAAAAAACCTTTGGATTTAATCACCCGGGGCTTTGGGGCATTTTGGGGCATTATCAGGTTGCGGAGTTCAGGATGAGGCTCATGCCCCGCCCGAAGCCCCGGGTTACAGCCTTACCTACAGCTACAGTTACACGCGGCAGCCGAACGCACCCTAAACAGCTTTCATTCCAAAAAAAAAAAAAAACGGGTGCCCGCCAACTAGCCCGAACCCGCACCGCGCCCGGAAATTCGGGCCTGGGTCGGGTTTGGGCTCAGCAAACCTTTTACTACATCCGGCCCGCCCAAGTCCGCATACATCTGGGCCGGGTGTGGGCTCAGCAAAAGTAGCTGTGCCCAACCCGATAAGCACCCCGAGTGGCGGGTGGCGGGCCTGGAGCTGGCGACCCAGCACCAGTGTCCTCTTCCGGTGGCGCGTCGCCGCCCGGTGCCGACCGGCAGGGTAGTCAAATCACTGCCGCTGCCAGTCGAGAATATGGTCGCCGCCATCAGGCCGATGGTCCCCAGGGGATGGGTCAGGAAGAACTTGCGACTTACGAACTTCAACCAGGCCATCACCACCGATACTCATCGACCATCATCATCATCATCCTCTGTCACTAATGCCGCCCACCTTGGTTCCTTCGTCGATCTTAGCGACTCCTTTATCGAATCTCAACGATCCCGTCGCCCAGTCATTGCCCTGGAATCAACCATCCTGACCCATGGATTGCCCTCCTCCAAGGCTTTCAATCTGGCCATCGAGTTGGAACGAATCGCTCGCGAGCTCAACGTCACCCCAGTCCATATTGCCCTTATCGATGGCAGAATCAAGATCGGTTTGTCCACCGATCAAATTCATCATTTACTCGCGACCCCAAAGACGGATGTCTCGAAAATCGGAAGGAGAGACCTGCCTGCAGCTATCACTCAGGTCCGCGAACCATTTCGGTCCATGAGCCATTCCCTCTCTCTCGTGATCCTCCGACTAATTCGGCCTCTTCCTCCACTCTGGTTCCTCCCCCTTCAGAAATCGACCGGCGGGACCACCGTTTCAGCCACGATGGCAATCGCTAATTTGGTTGGAATCAAAGTATTCGCGACTGGTGGCATCGGTGGTGTACACAGACTAGCGAATCAGAGTTAGGTTTTTCTCCCCTTAGGCATGATACCCTGAGGATCAAAAAGCGCACACGAACAGACCAATCCCCTCAGTTAATTAACATATGATGACCCAACCATCTGGCGTGGTAATACCATAAAATAAAACCTATGCAGCCATGGATATTTCATCCGATTTAACTGAACTCGCAAGGACTCCTGTGGCAGTAGTGTGCTCCGGAGTAAAATCTATCCTGGACATTCCACTGACCCTGGAATACTTGGTCAGAAGTTCCTCTCTTTTATGCCTCACTACGAATCAGTCTATCAGACTTGCTAGCGTAAACACGAGGACGCATCGGGACAAATGTCTAATTTATTGAATTTGCACAGGAAACCTTGGGGGTACCCGTGATCAGCTTTTCGGATTCGAAAGAATTCCCAGCATTTTACTCGCCCAAGTCTGGACATGAGGTCATTTTGTGTTCACGCCCGATTCCCCGTTGAAATGATTCAAAAGATTGCCAGCTTCAAATGAAGGATTCGGTCATGATTGATTCTATGCCCTTCAACCTCAATTCCCCCCCCCCCCCCGCGCATTATCCCCCTCCGGCTTGATGCTTCATTTACTCGATCAACCCAAAACAGGCACCTTTCAATTCATCCTCTACACGTGAATGCGCTGCAATGATCCGTAAGCTATCCGCTTTCACGTTTCAATCCTTATTTTTCGAAAACAAGAATGCTCAGTTTTTTTGAGCTATGTGTATACTAACGGCTCTTCGCTCAGATCATTCGGACTCGCTACGTTTGAATAGTGGTACCTTGATAGCCGTCCCGATTCCAAATCAATTCACTCAATCTGGCGAGCTTATCCAGAAAGCTGTCGATCGAGCTGTCCATGAGTCAGTTCAGTTAGGGATTCATAAACGCGGAAAATCAGTTACCCCCTGGTTGTTGAATCGAGTCAAGGAACTTACTGATGGTCAAAGTGTTGATGCTAGTGAGACCTTTTTCCTCACGTCACCTTTTAAGCAGTTTTATTCCCCTTTGATTGCAAAAGTAATTTCCTGACCGTCGAATCACAATATTACCAACTTCGGATGGCAATTGAATCGGGTTGACATGGATCGATTGACTTCCCCCGACTCTCCTGAAAAACGCAGACGTTGGGTTGATCAAAAATAACGTTTCTGTGGCCGCACAAATCGCCACCGATTATCAAAATCTCATTGTGACTCCTCCATTGCTGTCTTCATCAATCAATTCAGTGAGGACTCCCCTGTCCGTATTAATGGTGTGAACAAGTCAGGCGCTGAAATGATCTTCAACAGAACGGGACTCAGAAAAGCCCAAGCAATCGATCGACCCGAGCAGAAAGCCATGACGGGGTTCCTGCAACAGGAGATTGCCGTATGATGGTGATCGGTGCGGCAGCCATCGATATCACGTCGCAAGTCGACCCTGGCCATGGACGAAACCCTCTCAAAACTGGCTCTACGAGCCCGGGTAGTGTCAAGTTTAGTTTAGGTGGAGTGGCCTTGAACATTGCTCGCACGAGCCAACAGTTGGGAGTCAACGATGTCATGCTAGTCTCTGAGATCGGGGCAGAGTCTTTCTTAACGGACTATTTACTCAAAAAGTTTCAATCGATCGGACTCAGATCCGATGGCCTACGCCTCAGTCATACGTCTTCGACAGGGATTGTAAATATGTTTTTGAGTCCTGAGGGGGATCTGTTGGGCGGTCTGGCCGATTTGAAACTCACTGACCACCTCGACCCCCAAGTTGGTTCAGGTTTTTCCTTACCAATATTCTTTCACTCGTGGGTGCGCAAAAGAAAAAAAAAACACGTGGTTGGCTTATCTCCCCGATTTATGACACTGCTTCTAGATCGCCAACTTGGTTAGGAATCATAAACCCAACGTTGTTTGTTTTGACGGTAATTTACCATCTAGCACTATCTCTAAAATCCTAAAGATTTGTCGCGAGTCTGGTCCGATCATAAGTGAGTCTATCCTGAATGATCATAATACCCTTTTTACCTTTTTGGTTCCGGTCAAATTCAAGTTTAATGACCGTTAATTTGAATGTGAATCGTCTGGCTCCAAACACAGCGGCGTTTGAACCCACATCGATCCCAAAATCAATTCGAATTGTCAAAGGTTTGGTTGAGCAATTTCATGCCACGAAAGGTACCACGAAGCTCTCGATGATGTTTCCTAACCTACAGGAAATGAATGAAATTCACGAGAAGGGGATCTTAAATTCTGCGATTCCTGACTTTGAGTCTTTGGAATACTTCACGTCACTCAAGAACCTTGACGCGGACCAATTTTTCCTAGATAACGTTCGAAAAAACTCGCCCCACTGGGTTTCTGAATCCGGCCTTCTCCAAATGTCTTTGAAACTCCTACCGTTTGTTGAGTCATTGCTCATCAAAAACGGCCAGCATGGTGTGGTTTTCGTTGCTTCCCGTACGCCTCGGTCTCCAGAAACAAGCCAACTGGAATTGTTTCCTTCATTGAAATCTGGAAAAGCCGGTCGCCATGGGGGACCAGACCATGACTCGTGGATCTTTAACAGGAATCGGACATTATGTCTCAAGCATTTTCCAGCGATCAAACTGGCCAACTGTCGAGATGCGCCGAATTCTTCTCCATCGATGGAAAACGAACGTGAACAACCAGACGTTCGAGTTAGGCCAATTAACTTGATCAACGTCACCGGTGCTGGGGACTCTCTGTGCGGTTCCGTTTTGGCCTCACTTGCTCTTCACAATCCGGGTATCGATGTGGCTGTTGATTGGGATCTAATCATCGATCGGGCTCAAAGGTGCGTACATCTGGATTATTATTATTTTTTTTCGTTGCTGTCTCGCTCGCACTCGCTCTTTCAAATCGTTGCTTGTTCAAACGTGGGACCCTAACACCATCACCATTTCTTCTCTCCCTCTTGACTTTCTCGCCATGCATCTTTTGTCTTCCGTCACGATCACACGACACAACAACGTCGACTCCAGGATGGCTGTTAACACTTTGCAAACTGATGAATCGGTAGGCAAGATCTAGACTTGTGAGTTATGTAGAGAGGTAATTGCGATGGATGAGCTTTAGTTATCACAAAGAGGCGTTGTTCCACAT
Source organism: Puccinia polysora (assembly GCA_025617555.3). Classification (NCBI taxonomy): domain Eukaryota; kingdom Fungi; phylum Basidiomycota; class Pucciniomycetes; order Pucciniales; family Pucciniaceae; genus Puccinia; species Puccinia polysora. The sequence continues at coordinate 60,217,769 of CM062619.1, forward strand.
GATGTTGAAACGCATGAGAGGATTGCGTTGCGCGGCAACAGAAAATCGGAGCGCCTAGAGGACCACGGCCAAAAAGTCGTCCCCGGACAGGATTGAACTGTCAACCTCCCGATGACCGAAACCAGTAACAGTCGGACGCGCTAACCAATTGCGCCCAGAGACCTGAAGGCTTAAGTCCATCTCATGGTATACAGTCACATAGGCAAATGCCCCTCGTCATCTTGACAAAGCAGTCGCCAACCTCCCGCTGCATCATCAATTTGAACCCAACTCTATTATTAACAAAGTGAATCCACCTTTTTATTTCTTGACTGTGTCCAGTAGGTACCTAATGCATTTATATTCAAGGGACCCCCACAACATCCTTGCTCATACGTTCTGGGTTCTCCTTCATCCACTAGCCCAACCAACAAGAACACAATCATTGATAATAACAAAATTATCTAATTTTCTCATTCATGGTCTGCCTGCCTTCATGGTATCAAATGGCGTTCTTTTCACCATCTATCTGGATGGATGATCATCACCTGGCTTCCACCACATGATTATTTCTTTCCAGCCCACTTTCTACCCACAGGATTTCATAGATAAAAAAAATAATAAAAAATCATCAGTTTCACTTCAAAACTCATACAAGTTGGATGGAAGGGCAGCTTCTCCTGAATAGAAAACTTTTGAGAAAAAATGGCTTATCAGTGACTTATTTGGAAGAATGAATTTAACTTTACTTCAATCAAATTCCCTATGGTCAAACCAGAAAATCCTTAGATAATCCAAGGGAAATCATCTTGCTGCTCCAACCAGCTTTTTCAATAAGATAATCCCAATTTTGAAGAAAAAAAACAAATCCTGATTCCCAAAGCCACTTGCACCAGAGGAATTTTTTGTAAAAGAAACTAGGGAAAGTGAATTGTTATTATTGATTTTATGTTGATGAATTGATTTACAGGAAGAATTATGGTGTCTGAATCAGTAAATTTAAGGAATTTTTAACCATGAGGTCTGTTCCACCTCTCCAAAAACATTCCTGTATTACCAAATTCACAAAAAAAAAACCAATAGCTCAAAGACTCAAAAATGAAATTAGTTGTAAATCAGTTTTTTTTTATTGGATAGATTCACTTGAATAATCCAAAGGTTAGGGCTCTCTCTCAAAATAATCCCAAAAACCAATGACTTGGTGGAAAGAAGGCCTGTTGAATTCATGACATCATGAAATTTTTTCAATTTCTATTAGAAAATTTACATCCAAACATGATAATTCTCCAGAAATCTTATGAAAACATATTTCAAACTTTTAATGGCTGGGGAAATTTCAAAAAGGAACCAAGGAAGCTGGACAGAATTCCAAATATTGAGAGAAGGTCATACACATGTATCAAGATTCTTTTGAATACTTCACTTGTCTTCAGAGTCCTTGTTCTTTTTTTTTCTATATACATATATATAAACATTTTGGTAATTAAATGATATTTTTAATGATTTCATATGTACTTGGGTTCTCCCTGGGGGCTTTCCAAAAAAAATTGATCACCATCTTCAAGATTATTGGGGAAATAGAAACAAAATATTCACAGCTCATCACAGCTTCTACTTTTTCAATAGAATTCAATCTTGATCCACTCATGGCACTCTTTTTTCTTTTTTTTATTGTATTAATACATCCTCAAGTCTCAAAACCTTGAGTTCATGGGGTCCCTAAAAAAAAACTGAGTATGTACCCAAAAACACATCCCAATATGATTTTCAAAGTCCCAAAGTGGATTTGATTCTATATTTATATGATCCTCAGTTTTCCAAAAAATTTTTGAACCTGTTTGATAAAATTTTATTTTTTCAAACAGTAAATGATGTGCATTTCCTTCCTTATTCTTGATCAAAAGTTCTAGATCAAAATAAAAAAAAAATGAAACTAGCTGCTTTTCCAAAAATGAAGTTTTTTTTTGAATGTTTTTGGATCTTTAGTAGCCAGGGTCTTTGTTTTCAAAATTTGATTTTTAAAACTTGAAAAGTTAATACAATGAAGATGATAAAAAGATAAATGAAAAATGAAAAAAATGAAAAAGAAAAAAATGACACTGTGGAAATATCATTTTTTGGGGGAATTTTCTCCTAAAGTCAAGAACATGAAAAATACAACAGAGAATAATTTAGTTAAGGGAGTGAAATCAAAACCCATATTGATTATAAAAATGATACAATACCAATCCAAGAACCTGATTTGAATTAATAATTAATTTAAAAAGAATGAATATTGAATTTCAGGCCAATTCTATGATCCTTTGAATCTAAATAAACAATATAAATGATATTTTTATTCAATAATTTTAGCTCTTCTTGATTTAATTTTACCTATTCCTGATTCAATTTTTGATCTTCTTGATTTTAATTTTAGCTCTTCTTGATTCAATTTCTTGTATTTTTTTTTATTTTTTTCCAAATTGAGGTTTTGGAAACAACAATACTCCAAATATCTTTTCTTGTTTTGAGAAGCTTTTTGTTTATTATTTCTGATAGATTCAAGAATAAACTGATCTGACTCTATACACTTTAAGAATTCCAGTCTTGTATTGTGTTGCCTAATGATTGAGTTCAACCATTGATAAAGCTCTATATTCTTTTGTTATGCTCTAAGTTTTTATGTCTATTGTGATCTCTATAATAATCTTGTTAGTCTTATTTCCAGTATCATCTTTATCATAACCTACAGTGGCAATAACCCTAAGTATTTAATTCTATTGATGCCTTTATGTTGTTACAGTGTGGAAACAAGAGTCAGAAAACTCTCCAGTTTTCCTTAAGTTTGTAAGTTATTGGTCCTAGCGTCTGTAAGTGAGTGGGATGCATTCTTGAGAGAGAGAGAGAGAGAGAGAGAGAGAGAGAGAGAGATGAGAGAGAGAGATGAGAGAGAGAGAGAGAGAGGAGAGAGAGGAGAGAAGAGAGAGAGAGAGAGAGAGAGAAGAGAGAGAGAGAGAGAGAAGAGAGGGAGAGAAAGAGGGAGAGAGGAGAGAGAGAGAGAGAGAGAGAGAGAGAGAGAGAGAGAGAGAGAGAGAGAGAGAGAGAGATGGATTCCTTCCTTCTGTCGTGGCATACCCCCTCCCCCCTTAGCAGGGCAGTTGGGAAGGGTATTGTACCCTTCCCCCACACCCAAACCTAGGTACAAGCACACATACAACCCAAACAACAAACAGAAAGAACCCTGAGAAAAAAGAAACCCTAAACCAACCCTATCCTCCCCCCAACACTTGCACCACTACATTTTTCCGGTTTTCCCCCTTCTCATGGCGTGCGCCAAACCCTAATCAGAACCTCCCACGCCTGCCTGTAGCCTCCCACAAAACTCTGTCTGCCCACCGCCATTGTATTCTGCACAGTTTTTCCTTCTCATGGGAGCCCTGGTGTGCCCTACTCAGAGCCCCCTGCACTTACCGTAACCACTTGATGTGCCTTCTGTACCCATGCTTTGGTCCCCAATCTCAAGCAGTAGCTGCTGCTCAGCCCGCAGCACAGGTCCCATTCTGAGCTCCTTGTGCTTGTTGCTGAGTGTGCTTCCCAAATGCTGAGCCCATTTTCACTCATTGCTGAGGGCACAGCCCGCAAACCGGTTACAGACCCGTGTCTATAAAATGCCACCAAACCTGCAGTATCAAATCTAGTTCCTCCTCTATCTTCATCTACAGTGGCTCCTTTTCTAGTGATATCTTATGTGTCCAACTTATGCTTATTTAACCTATTTCTTCAATTTGTTTTTGCCAACCACTTTTCAGCCATTCTGTAATTATTCTAAATATAGTTATGCCTGATCAAGCCAATTAACATCATCTGTTCTGACCTACTATGAACCAGAGTGCCCCTTTGACCCTCAGATCCGCTCCTCTTGGCTTAATAAGACTCTTCCTCATCTCTCTCAAATCTTTCAACTGGAGAAATCAACTCAAACTTCAACATCCACATATTATTTACTACAAAAAAAGTATTATTTTAATCAATTAATTACATTCAATTGGTGTTTGGAATTCCAAATGGCTTTCTGATTAAAACTGTTGAAACTGATCCTATTGTCTTTTTTTCAAATACATACATAGTGAACTAAATGCATTTATGGTTTTACTGATAAAAAATCCAACAAAAAATTCATATTTGAACCAGAATTTTTTAGATTTTGTATGCATATTTTTGGTTTATATTTATAGAAATAACCTTAGTTTGGGAACCAAATATTGATTTTATATTAGTTTGGATATATATATATGAGAATTGATCAGGTTTTGGAAGAACCTGGAAAGGATCTGGATGAGGAACTTTATGAGTAATAGGACCAAGGGAGCTACTTGGGTAAATTGTTTTATATTTGAATTTTTTCCTTGACTCAATTTTGAAATAGTATACAGGGAGTTTCATAAGGATGAAATTATAGCAAAGAGAATTTAAAGAAATTTTACAGAAAAAAAGAATGGTGCATATTCCAGAAACTTTAAGCAAAAAATGTTTAAAGGTCCATGAAAGGATTTCCAATCATAATGAATTCCAGAATGAAAGATTTTGGTGATTTGGGGAAAAATTTAAGGATGGAGGTAGAAGAATTTAAGGTGCGGTAATCAGGAATTTTTTTCCAGACTGGAGAGGGAACCAGAAAATAATTTTCTTGAAACCCACAATACCATCAATTAAAAATTTGAATTAAATTATTTAATGATTGAAATTTCAATTCAAAAATTTAAATTCAATCAAAACTATAAAAACCTTTCTTCAAATAGTTTTAAAATTAAATCAATAAAATTCATCTATCTATGAAATTTATTGATTCATTCATAAAACTGGATGAGATCTTGCTGTTCTGAGTTCTTGGATCAAGCATTTTTTTTTTGTTTTCCTGCTCCAAGATCCAGCCCCAAGGTCAATTTGGATACACTCTTTTCTAAAAACCATTTTTTGAAAAAAAATTACCCATCAAAGATTTTGTGATGATTATCATTAACTGCTTAAAATTTTATTCCCATAAAAACCAGAAAAAAAGGAATCAGAATTTCCTGGTAAAAAAATCAAAAAATTATGAATTCTACAATAAAAAAAACGTTTAATCATTCAAATCTATTGATCAGGACCTTTGGGATCTATGGGAGAGACCTGAATCCCCCCCCCAATCTAATTTAATTTGGAATTATGGTTTGAATATTTCTTTTATCAATTAAACAAATCTTTTCATGCCTGCCTTACCTGTGAAAACAAAAATCTGTAAAGCAATTTATCCAAAAAAATATTAATTTATCATTCTTTTGATAAATTATTTTCTTGTTGGATAAACTGATGCCATTGTACTTTTTCTTCATTGAAATTTTGATTTATCAGTTACAAAGGTGTGAATTTATCCTTTTAAATGCAGAAACACAAATGATTGATGAATAAATTCAAATTAAGTTGGTAGATTGTGCTTCATAAAATAAAGAATTATGTAGGTTTTATTTGACTTTCATCAAATTTTATTGAAAGTATTTTTTATATGAATAAATGTTTTCCTCATGATATTTTATTTATCCACATTAAAAAATGATAAGAAATTATCAATTTTCAAAATATTTATTTTGCAAAAAAAAGCTATGGGAATGGAACTGAGATCAAACAAATTTAATATTAATATTTCAGGAAATTGATGATTAAAAATAAGTATTTAATATTAAAAATAATGAAGTAAATACTATGAGTGATATTCTAAAGGTTTTTCAGGACAAATTCAATGATTTTCACATGGTTTCTGCAGGTGTCAATAATTTTCAGAATTGTATTTGGATCATTTTGGAAGTTAATTTTTACTTCATTTTAACATCCTTTAAGCAAGAATACAACTCACTTCCTATGCTGGATGATAATCCATGTTGATTCTTTCAGGAGGGGAATATTTTTTACCAGTTTATAGATCCTGATAAATACGTAGGAGAGATTCATTGAATAATTTATGAATATATATCAAATTTGAACAGTGACATATTTATTTGGAATTTTTAAAAGGAAAGGCTTGTACTTTGAAGGATAAAAATTTATTTTCTGAGGGTTTCCTTTTTGGGAAAGTTGAGGAATTCTTTTCAAGAATCAGGAAATGATCAATTTCCAAAATAAAAAAAATGATGTGAACTGGTTTTTTTTCAAATCAATTACTTCTACAAAATAGTGAATTAGTACTGCATTATATAAAAATATAATTTTCCAGAGATTCTCCAAGCCAAATATACAGTTTATCCCCTCTTTGAAGTGACACTGCCAGACATTTTCCTGGATGGAAGACACTGCATATTTAAAGAATATCATTTGAGGGGGCCTCTGCAATCCCAAAATTAAAAATTGGCATGGTTATATTTCTATTTGATTTTCCACCCACTCAGGAATTCTGAAAAATTATTTTTTATTTATTTAAAATAATCATTTTCTCTACAAAACTCTTCTCTAGAAAAAGCAAATTAATCTCATTCAATTATATTTCAAAATGGAAACACTCCAGAACTATTTCATTCTGTTTCCCCTCAAATACAAAAGTTGGCCTTAATTCAATTTTACCCCATCTCACATAGTTCAAACCTTGATTTGAAATCTGGATTTCCAATTTAGGCACATTTTATGTCACATAAACCATCAATTTTTGTGGTTGGATTTTCTTTTTCTCCCAAATAATTTACTGCTTGAATTTCCCCAATTATCTAAATTTTCATCCCAAATTTTAAGCAATAAATTTCCTGATTGATGATTGCATTCATGAATTAAGAGTAATTGGTTTTCTGTCAATTTTCCTTCAGGAGAACTGGCCTCCTTGTTCATTTTACTCCCCATTATTAAGCTTTATCACTCTTCTTTTGAAAATCATTTTCTGTTCTTCATAAAACACATTAATATTTTTAATTATTTGCCTTCCCTATCCTCTAAAATTCAGAAGTAATGTCTGAAAAGTCGTAAAAATTAAAATTAACTATTCCTCCCATGTGTCCAAATGAATTATATGCATTTCTTCCAATTTATGATGATTCCAGGTTCTTCATTCTCTTTAACAATTAAATATTGACATAAAAATTAAATTTCTCCATAGGGAATGTGGTGAACCCATGCCCTCATGACATAAAATTCTAGTGATGTGGTTTCTGCATCCCAAATCTGTTTGTGTGGTTTGTTCCAAGCCAATTTCCCACAATAAAAAAAATCCCCACCCAAATGCAAATTCTGTTATCAGGATCCTGATCCACCATTTATTTTACCTACATAATGCATATACCCCTGCCAAGCATCCCTCATCACTCTTATTTCAGATAAATAAAACAGAAGACTACACTTGTTCCAGAATTTTATACTGAAAGTATTTCTTCTGCACCAATGATTTTTTTTCCAACTTTGGTGGTTTTGTAGCACTCAAAAAATTTGAAATAAGCCAACAGGGATTCTTTGTTGTGGGTCCCACACCTCAAATGCAGGCTTCTCCTGAAAAAGGTTACTAAAAATGCATCAAATGGAACAAAACACACACTTTATTGTCCCAGAAAATGAATCAATCTGTTAAAAATATGGAAACCCATGAAATCTCAAACCTCCACAGGGGCTTCTGTATAATCAATGCTGTCTTTTACTATGGCTCATGCCAACTGCACTTTTGGAATAAAATGGGAAAAATTCACTTTCTCCTTGGGTTTCCTTCAACACCTAAATTTCCCTCTTGGCATCATTCCACTGTTTAATAAAGAAATAAATTGTTTTGCAGTGAATAATGAGAAGATGCCAAATTCCTGGAAAAATAATCTTCTTTCCAAAATATAAAAAATTGGCGCTTTGTCTTTTCTGTGAATTTTTTTGCCATTCAATACCATTTTCTTTCCATTTTCCAAATTCAAAATAAAATTATTTTCACCAACAAAAAAACTTGATGTAACCAAATCTTAATTGAAAAAAAATTTGTTTGATCAAAATTAAAAATCAAGAAAAAGTCACTTAAAAGGGAATTCAAAATGAAAAAAAATCAGACCAGAGTTTTACAAAAATTAAAGGCCAATGTTAAATTTGTGACCCATCTGAGTTGGAAATGGATATATATATATATATATATTTAAACTTTTTTTTTTTATTTAAATAAAAAATAAAAAATAAATAAATAAATAAAAGATCAATAAATAAAAGATTAATAAAAAAACAATAATAAAAACAAGAATAAATTGATCCATCAAATTACAAATATGAATATAAAAAAATAAAATGAAATAAAAAAATAAATAAAAAATTAATGGGTTATGTTAAATTAACAACTCTTTGAGTTGTGTACACAACTCTGTACACAACTAAATGAGTCGTGTGGCATGCTACATGACTCAAATGGGCCATGTGGAATGCTTCACAAATCAAATGGGCTGTGTGGCAAGCTAAACAACTAAAATCAAGTTGTTTAGCCTCCACTAAATAATAAATAACAAATAATAGATAATAAATAATAAATAAAAAATAATAAATAATAAATAATAAATAAGAAATAATAAATAATAAATAATAAATAATAAATAATAAATAATAAATAATAAATAATAAATAATAAATAATAAATAATAAATAATAAATAATAAATAATAAATAATAAATAATAAATAATAAATAATAAATAATAAATAATAAATAATAAATAATAAATAATAAATAATAAATAATAAATAATAAATAATAAATAATAAATAATAAATAATGAATAATGAATAATGAATAATAAATAATAAATAATAAATAATAAATAATAAATAATTAATAAATAATAATAAATAATTAATAATTAATAATAAATAATAAATAATAAATAATAAATAATAAATAATCAATAATAAATAATAAATAATAAATGATAAATAATAAATAATAAATCATAAATCATAAATCATAAATAATAAATAATAAAAATAAATAATAAATAATAAATAATAAATAATAAATAATAAATAATAAATAATAAATAATAAATGATAAATTATAAATTATAAATTATAAATTATAAATTATAAATTATAAGGTATAAATAATAAATAATGAATTATATATAATAAAAAATAAAAAATAAAAAATAAATAATAAATAATAAATAATAAATTATAAATTATAAATAATAAGTAATAAATAATCAATATTCAATAATAAATAATAAATGATAAATGATAAATAATAAATAATGAATAATAAATAATAAATAACAAAAAATAAATAATAAATAATAAATAATCAATAATCAATAATAAATAATAAATAATAAATAATAAATAATAAATAATGAATGTTAAATAATAAATAATAAATAATAAATAATAAATAATGAATAATGAATAATGAATAATAAATAATAAATAATAAATAATAAATAATAAATAATAAATAATAAATAATAAATAATAAATAATAAATAATAAATAATAAATAATAAATAATAAATAATAAATAATAAATAATAAATAATAAATAATAAATAATAAATAATAAATAATAAATAATAAATAATAAATAATAAATAATAAATAATAAATAATAAATAATAAATAATAAATAATAAATAATAAATAATAAATAATAAATAATAAATAATAAATAATAAATAATAAATAATAAATAATAAATAATAAATAATAAATAATAAATAATAAATAATAAATAATAAATAATAAATAATAAATGATAAATAATAAATAATAAATAATAAATAATAAATAATAAATAATAAATAATAAAAAATAAATAATAAATAATAAATAATAAATAATGAATAATAAATAATAAATAATAAATAATAAATAATAAATAATAAATGATAAATGATAAATAATAAATAATAAATAATAAATAATAAATAATAAATAATAAATAATAAATAATAAATAATAAATAATAAATAATAAATAATAAATAATAAATAATAAATAATAAATAATAAATAATAAATAATAAATAATAAATAATAAATAATAAATAATAAATAATAAATAATAAATAATAAATAATAAATAATAAATAATAAATAATAAATAATAAATAATAAATAATAAATAATAAATAATAAATAATAAATAATAAATAATAAATAATAAATAATAAATAATAAATAATAAATAATAAATAATAAATAATAAATAATAAATAATAAATAATAAATAATAAATAATAAATAATAAATAATAAATAATAAATAATAAATAATAAATAATAAATAATAAATAATAAATAATAAATAATAAATAATAAATAATAAATAATAAATAATAAATAATAAATAATAAATAATAAATAATAAATAATAAATAATAAATAATAAATAATAAATAATAAATGATATATAATAAATAATAAATAATAAATAATAAATAATAAATAATAAATAATAAATAATAAATAATAAATAATAAATAATAAATAATAAATAATAAATAATAAATAATAAATAATAAATAATAAATAATAAATAATAAATAATAAATAATAAATAATAAATAATAAATAATAAATAATAAATAATAAATAATAAATAATAAATAATAAATAATAAATAATAAATAATAAATAATAAATAATAAATAATAAATAATAAATAATAAATAATAAATAATAAATAATAAATAATAAATAATAAATAATAAATAATAAATAATAAATAATAAATAATAAATAATAAATAATAAATAATAAATAATAAATAATAAATAATAAATAATAAATAATAAATAATAAATAATAAATAATAAATAATATGGTTGTTTACAGGGGTACAAAAATCAAAAATTACCATTATGGGGGGTATATGCCCCCCCAGGGGTTGTGCTTGTTTAGAACAACCTTTTGGAGTAGTGTATGGGCCCTCACGCAATGAGGGGCCATACAAAACTCCCACAGGTTGAGTGGGGCCCTAAACGACTCCCACAGGTTGTGTGGGGCCCTACACGACTCCCACAGGTCGTGTGGGGCCGTACAAGACTCCCATACGACTGGAGCCGTGAAGATAACATTACCCAAAATTAATTAATTAATTAAATCAAAAACATAAATATAAAAAAATGAAAATGAAATGAAATAAATAAATAAATACATCAAAAATTAATTAATTAATTAAACTAAATTAAAAATAAAAATATATGAATAAAATGAAATAATTACTTAAATTAAAATTGTTTTTCTTTTTGCCATTCACTACCCAAAATTGGTTGCGTGGTGGGGTTTGCAACCCAGGATGGGTTGCAAATGTGCCACACAATGTGTTTTGGTAGCAAACGGGGGTTGCAAGTTTGCAAATTTAACATTGGCCAAAATTAAAATCAAAATCACTGTGAAATATCCATTGGGGAAAATAAATTCCACTTGAATTCACCCACCACCAAAAAACAAAAAAAAACCCACTGCCAAAATCAAAAAAAAAACCACTGTGATCCAACCAGAAGAAATTCACTCATTATTTCTGGATCAATTTTCTTTTAAAAATAACTCAGAGAATAGAAAAAAAAATCCCTGAGTTTATGACCCAGTGGAGTGGTCTTTGGAAAGTTTCAATTGTCAATTTTCTTCAAAAATTTCTTTTTCCCCAGACTAAAATAATTCCTTCATATTTATCAGATCCATGCCTTTTTTCAAAGAAGGTGGTATTTCATTAATATTTTTGACAATTTCCCATTTATTGAAATAAATATGCAAATATAACTTTTTTTCTAAATTCACACCTTTAGTATATCTCCCCAATCTAGTAAGGCATGGGAATTTAAAATTTTGTGCCAATAGAAAAAAGGCATGAAAACTGACATTTAAAGTTCAGCACACATTTTTAAGGGTTAAAGGGATTCCTGCAGTGCAAAAACAAGTCCATTGAGGGTGTGTGCATGCCTTTTGAGGCCCTGGGGGCTACCCGGGGTGGAAAACACACCTCCTAAGGTTAGAAGGGACACTTGAAGTGTGAAGAAACTCCTTTTCATGTCATTATGGGATTATGGAGTACTGTCAACAGTAATTGAGGCCTTGGAGGGCCTGAATAATGCCACCAGACCCCCTTTTTGGTCTTTCTTGGAAGGAATTTTGTGTATAATTCAATTATAGACATCACTTGAGTTAATCTGAAATTTCAAAATACAAAAAATATCATTTTTTGAAACAGATTCAAAAAAATAACTTCATAAATTCAAATGAAAAGGAGAAAAATGATAAAAATTTGTTTTACTTTCACAAAATGGAATATTTTTTGTTCAAATATCAACCCATTTGATACAAACATAAAAAGACATGAAAAGGGAGACATGTACCTATTTCATGAAGTGAATTCAAATATTTTGAAATATTTTAACAAAAATATCATCAAGTTCAAAAATAATTATAAAAATATCATCAAGTGAAAAAATAATTATAAAAATATTAAAAAAAATTCCTTCAAAGAAAACTCAAGCTTTTTGATGGAATTTAAATAAATTTTTCAAAAACCATTGAAAAAATCTACATAAACCTATTTCATGAAGGTAATACAAATATGTACTAATATTCCAACAAAAACTTCATGAAGCGCAAAAATAAAAATATTAAATATCAAATATTTATTCCTTCAATAAAAAATTGATATTTCCAGTGGGATATAAGTAAATTTGTACCATAAATCAATTAATATAGGAAGAACCTACAAATATAATTGTATGAGGGGAATTCAGTCATGTTAAATTATTCCAAAAAAAATCATTGAGTAACATAATGACAATAATATAACAAAAGAATTGAATAAAAATTGATATTTCTGATGGAATTTAAATAAATTTATACCAATAATAAAAAGAAGAAATGGAAAATATACCCATTTCATCAGAAAAATTGAAATATGTTGAGATATCTCAGCAAAAAGTTCATAAATTAACAACAAAAAGCACTTTAAGTCACTTGCTAGCTAGTGCCTTCAAGGAGCTCAGGCCCAGTCTAAAAACAAGCTCAGTTAAAGCTCCAGAAAATCTCAGTTCCAGTTTCATCCAAGCTTCAATGCACATTCATTGTACATTGTGCACAATGACTATACACCAAAAACTTGGTTGGAGCATGAGCATAGCTTCAACTAGATATTGGACAGAGCTTCAACCAGAGATTCCTTGATGGCACATGCTAGAAAGTGAAATCAAATTTTTCATGATGAAAGGAATAGAAAGAATGGATATCCAATATTGATTTTTTTAATAAAATGAAATCAATTTTTCTTGCATCATCCCAGATAGCCAATTTATCAAGAGTATTTTTCAGCTTCCTTGATTCCCAGATTGACACCAAGTTTCTTGATAATTTCACAACTGAGGGAATCTCTCCCGTGGAAGTTAAAAGTTTGGAGGCAAAACATAGAATTAAGTTTTTCCAAGCTTGTTTTTCCTCCCCAAACCACTGCACCAAAAACTTCAGGTAGTTATCTGTGTTTCCTTCCCTGCCACTCAGACCAAACATTGAAAAGTTTGGGGGGGAGGGGCGGTGGGAACTTTTAGGGGAGGCTGAAAAAGATTTCCAGTAGGATTTGCATGCATTGAAGATGGATTTTCTCAATATTTAAGGATATCATGGGAGCTAGAGGGTTGCTAGATGTGGCACCTGTGATGCTCCAAGGTTAAGGCTCATTGTCTTCACCATTTTGAAATATCCTTTTCCTCAGTCCTATCTACCTCAGTCTTAAGGGTGACACAAATAAAGCACAACATGAACAGTGTTTCTGCTTACTACCTCTGGATTGCATAAAAACTTTCCAATCTCAGTGACTCAGTATATACTTGAAAATCCTTGCAGTTAACTCTAATCCAAGTCAACCATTCATTTGAGCTTTTCTCTTCCACCCTGGGTATCATCAGCCCTCCAACTTCCATTCTTGTTCATGCAATCAAACTAGTTTGCATCCATGCCTAGATAGCCGCATCAAATGTATAGTTTGCAAACGGACTAGACCCTTTCCCTGCATAAGCTATATCTGTATATTCAAATTATCCTCACATTTCATTCCTTAATTGTCTCCTCAAATTATGTCTCTGCAGGCTCATGTTCTATTGTCTTGCACCTACGCTACAACCTTGTAAATGACTGTACTGTTATTTCATTTTCCTACACCGTTCCTGTCATTCATTACATATTTGCTCCCTAGCTGTAGATTTCCATCCATCAGTTTTTATCTATTCACTCTTGGATTGCCTTTTTAAGGCTAAACAACCTTTCTGAAGATTGTCTCCTCAGTTAGTTAATTTCATACGTTCTTGAATTTTGCTAAATCCAGTCATCACATTGGGCTTAGATTTAGTTTCCTTCCATTGGGAAAATTCATCCTTCTTTCTGTTTGTTGGGATCCCAAGCCACATTTTACACTTTGGAGTCAGTCTTGCTATCTTGCACTTATCTCTTGCACTCAGTTTCCTCCTTTGTGCTCACAATCACCTAAGATTGCCCTGTAGTATGTGGGGTGGTTGTGTGACAGTAAATTAACTAATTCAATTGATCTATTGTAGTTTTCCAGCTATAGTAAATTTTGTTTTACAATTTCATGTACTTGCTTGACCGGGAAAGCTTCCATCACCCCTTGCAATGATGGTACTCATCAGGTAGGGAGATCCAGCACTTTGCATGCCCAAAAACTCCTAGATCCAGTTTCTTCTTCTAAATATCCTTTGGTTGAACCTCTCAATAATCCCCTTGCTCCTCAAGAGGAATCACTGGTGGAACCTCTTGAATAAATCAAAGATTAAAAAAATCCTTCCAATGAAACCTTGACTGGTGGTAGATTAAGGGTTTGCACTGATGCTACCAAGGCAAAAACTTTGACCATTCTCTTGTCTTTTATCCAGGCTCTTAACCAAAATCCCTTTCAATCTAGCACAAGTGGTCCCAGTTTTTGCACTCTGGGCATGAAGCAGCCTGACCATTTTACAGGGAACACTCCCATAAACTGAGATCTTATCTACAGTCTTGTAAAATAATCTTCTCAAACAATCCCAATAACTTTACCTCCAACAGACATAAAGTCATGTATGCATCTTCCTTCTTAGGAGGTAGATCCTTGCAGTGGTTTGAACCATATCTCAAGTTAGTATGAAATACAAGCCTCACTTGCATTCTCAAAAATTGGGAAAAATTTGAGAAACAACTGTTCACCCTGTTTGGCAACCCCAACAAAGTGCAGAACACCAACTACAAAATTCATAGTCTAGTTATGAAGGAGAATAGTAGTTTTTCTGTTTATATATCTCATTTTTGAACTCTACAGTCTTTCATTCAATTAAACAATGCAGCACTTTTATTTCATTTTTGAAAGGTTTTACCTGCACGTCTAATCAAACAGCTTGCATTTGGGGGACATAAGACAACCTCCCTTCAGCAGTTAATCAACCAGGTGATTGAGCTTGATAATGGCTATCACAAAAAGAACCACTATTGAAGAAAAAATCATGGATTGACAGCCTTGGCTTGGAAGGTGGACAAATCTTCAAAGCAAAATTCAAAGAATCCAAAACACTCCAAACCAAATCCAACTTTGAACTCCAGCCCAAAGGGGGAAAATGTTGCCAAAAATCCAAAGTTCCTGGATAAGGAACCCAGGATACTCCAGAACCAGGAACATAAAAGGAGGGAAAAAGAAGGGTTATGTATTTATTGTGGGGTAAAGCATGATTTCAATAGTTGTGCAAAGAGGCTAGCGCGAGAAGCAGCTAGACAGTCAAATAATTAGCTGGTGGTTTTTCTTATCCTTGCAAGGAAAACTAAACATTATCTAAATTACAGCAAGTCAATCTTTGCACTTGCAAGTTGCTTGGTGCTCCAAGTTCAAGATTTGTCCTTTTCCATTTCAACAACACCCCTTATTGTGTTTTATTCAATTCTGGCGCTAATTTTTCTTTTATAAGTTCATCTTGTGCCACTTCCAAAAATCTCATGCATTCCAAAATAGATAAGTTTCCTGTCTATTTAGTAATTACTGCAATCAATCCACCTCATTGGGTTACCCATAAGGCAAAATGGAACTTTTCATTTTCCAACTTCCCCAGCTTTAAATGGGATTTATTTGTTTTGGATATCCCCAGAATGGACAACACCATTCTAGGCCAAAAATTTCTAGTTTTCTGGAAACTGGATGTGAACTGGCAAGAAGGAGTAATTAAACTTTGAACCTTGAAACCCCAGGATACTAAAATTTCCATCAAACAGTAATTAAATAGCCTACCTTAAACTGTCATTGAGTTGGATGTCAATTTTCTGTCAGGAGATTTGCAATTTCCTGAACTTTATTCCCAAATCCCCTGTTCATATTTAGGAGTTATTGCTTATTTATCTCACTTAACTCTTCTGTGGTTCTTCAAAGAGAAACAGGAAACTAACAAAAGGTGTATTTTGAGCTCCCTGATTCTTTTGCATTGTTCAAGCACTTCAAATCCGGTGCTCAAAGATGACAATATTGAAGATTCAGAAATAATTGAAGAGTCTTTAGCTTTGGTTTATCATGACTTTGATGAAATCTTTTCAGCTGTAAAGGCAGATAAAATAGCCCCTTCTCATTCTTATGATAACAGGATCAAACTCACTGGCCCAGCTCCAGCACCTGGACCAGTCTAATCTCTCTCAAAGCAAGAATCAATTGCGCTTCATGAATACATTGCAGAAAATTTATTGGTAAGATTTCTTTGACCAAGCAATCTAAAAACTGTCTTGCCCTTCATATTTGTACCAAAGAAAGACAGTGGCCTTTGCCTTTGTGTTGAATACAGGAAACTGAACCATGTAACACAGAATAATGCCTACCCAGTACTGCCTATGTTGCACCTCCTCATTCTTGTCCATGGAGCTGCTTATTTATTGAGTTTAGACCTTCAAGGTGCCTACAGCCTAATTCCAATCCCAAAATCATGAATATCTGACCGCAATGAGAACACAGTTTGGCAGTTTTGAGTATAAAATCATGCCCTTTGTCCTCTGCAACACTCACTCTACTTTTCAACATTTTTTCAATGACATTTTTTATGATCTTGTAGAGAAATACCTCATGGTGTATCTTGAAAATATACTTTTCTACTTGAAAACTATTTAGGATATCATTGCACATGTGCAAGAGGTGCTTCAGAATTTGAAATAATAACCTGTTTGAAAAATCCTCTAAGTGAAAATTTCATACTCATTCTCTTTGGTTTTTAGGTGTCATATTCTTGCAGCAAGGACTATTGATGGACCCAGCCAAAAGCCAATTCATATTGGACTGGCCTGCACCCTCTTTGGTCAAATCCCTTCAGGTTTGACTTGGATTGAGTAATTTTTACAGAAGTCTTATTGAGAATTACACCAAGAAGAAATTTAATCTTACTAATCTTCTTCAAAAAGAAACTCATTTTGCTTTTACTGAACAAGCTGCTTTGCATTTTGAAGCTCTAAAGGAGGCCTTTCCCACTGCTTCAAAACCTTCTTATTTTAACAAGCTAGATTGCACTATTGTGGAAACTGATTCAAGCAACTAGGCAATTGCAGGAGTAATCTTGCAGTTTTCCTCTTCTTTGTCACTTTTTCACCCTTTAGACTTTGATTATTGCAAACTGCTTGCTGCAGATCTTAATTAAGAGATTCATGACAAGGAACTTCTTGCAATTATTTATTGCTTGAAGAAATGGCATTCATAAATTTTGAGTCTTATGAAACCCTTTGAGGTCTTGAGTGATCACCATTGTCTTAAATACATCATGAGCTCAAAAGTCCTTAGAGGCAGACAGGCAAAATGGGCAAAATACCTCTCCAAGTTCAAATTTATAATCATGTACTGCCCCAGGAAAAAAGGGGTATTCCCTGATGCTTTTTGACGTTGGGAAGACTTTTGCCCAGGGGGGGCACCTTTGCCAATAACAACCCTGAAAACATTAGGAAACTCTTCTCTAATCAGTCTTCCCAACTCAGTTCAATGATCACCCACCTTTGAGACAAGGCTTCAAAAGTTCAACAAGCTCAACTTGACAATCCCAAGTGTAACAAACTTTTCAAGAGTGCAAAATAATTAGATATTGATTACATTATTGACAAAAATGGTTATTTAGTCTATAAAGATCGTATTGTAGTACCTGATAATCCTTGCATGAAGTTAGATATCTTTGAGTCTTGGCACAACTCTTGGCTTTCTGGTCATCATGGACAGAATAAAACCTACCAGTTGATTGCACAAGAATTCTATTGGCCTGGTATGACCAAGGAAGTAAAAGACTAAATTAGCGCATGCTATGACTGCAATTGTAACAAGTCCTCAGAATACTGGAAGTACAGGCTGCTCCAGCCACTTCCTATTCTGCCTATTGCTTGGCACTTTTTTCCAATGGATTTTATTTTGCAATTACCAATTTCTAGTGGTTATGATGCTATATTAGTAGCAGTAGATTGCTTCTCAAAGATGGCTTTATTTCTTTGCAGTAATTTGACCGCCTCTTTGGAAGACCTAGCTAATTTGTTCATAGAATATGTGTTTTCAAAAATGGTCTCCCTTTTTATGTAGTTAGTGATTTTGGATCCTTTTTTGTCTCTAGCTTTTGGACCTTTCTATGCCAGCACTTGAAGATCACTTGCAACTTATCAATGGATGGGAAAAACAAGAAAGTTAATCAGATCCTCAAACAGTATCTTCAAATTTACATCTCATATCAACAGGAAAACTGGTCTTAATTGCTCCCATTAGCCAAATTTTCCTACAGAAATTCCACTCATTTCTCCACCAAAAAGTTGCCCTTCCAGACTCTTTATGGGAGAAACCCAACCTTTGCTTTCATTCACATAGCACCTTCTCAACCAGCTACCAATTATCTTACTCACATTCAACCTCTTCAATTACAACTCCAATCCAACCTCAAAGCAGAAAAACAGTGCTACAAGTAGCAAGCAGACCAACTTGGCACTACGTAACCAAACTTTTCAGTAGGAGATCAGGTATGGCTCAATGCTTGCAAAATTTGATGTACTTGCCCAACCCAAAAACTCTCTGAAAGAAAAATTGGCCCCTTCAAATTCAAATCAGTCATCTTGCCCAACCCTTTCAAACTTTCTTTACCTGCAAGATGGAAATGTATCCCCACCTTGTCTTTCATGCGTCTCTCCTATACCCGGGAAATACTCATCCCCCTCCTGAACAGGTTAATGTCCAAGGCCATTTAGAGTGGGAAGCAAGCTGTATTCTGGATGAGAGGTTATGCAAAGGAAAAATTAAATACCTTTTTGAATGGACTTGTTTCCAGTCTAAAAAAGATTGAACCTTGTGGGAACCAGCCAATCACCTTTGCAACTCCCCAACTTGGTCCAATAATTCCATGTGAGCTACCCTTGCAAACCTTGCCACACCCAATTTTATCCATCCAATCATGTTCCATTCAACAAATATTCCCATTCCATTTCATCCCATTCAATCCAATCCCATTCCACAATTTCATTCCATTCCATCCTATCCAATATCATCACATCTTCCATCCTATCTCATCCTTGTTTTCTTAAATTACCCCTTTTACATTTTCATGACAACCTCTTATCTTCTACTTCTTTCATTTTCTTCTCTAAACTGTTAGAATAACTTTTTATTTCTCAAATATATATATATATATATATATATAGAGAGAGAGAGAGAGAGAATTATTTTTATCACGCACCCAACCCTTTATTTCATGCATTTTGACGTTGGCATGCAGTTGCGCCTCTTTGCTATTTCATGCAAAAATACTTTATTTCACACAATTCTCAAAATTTCATTTTTTTTTGAATTCTGACTGCAAAGAACTGTAGCAGGGGTTCTTAAACCCCTAACAAAAATCTTTTCTAATTTTGGAGCCATTAGAACAACTTCCAACATCCAATTGAAAGATGAAAAAATTCTGTAAAAACAAATTTTTGCATGGGGTTTTGGATCATTATTTTGGCCATTTTTATTGTTTCTTTTTCTTTTTTTGGTTATTTTAGCTGCCATAAATTTTTCAAAAACATTCAAAGATTATTATAATATTTTTTCATATTTTTTGGATGTATCCTTTCACCTTAAAAAATTCCTTCAAAAAACACAAAAAATCAAAAAATCAAATTTCTCTTTGGACATTTGAATCCTTTTATTTTCCTTTTTATTTCATTCTTTTGGGTAATTAAAGCTATCAAAAATTTAAACATTTATTCAAAGAGCATTAAAACCATTTTTTCAGATTTTTTGGATGTATTATTTTACCTTAAAAAATTTCTTCAAAAAAGCAAAAAAATCAAAAAATCAATTTTATCATTTGACTTTTGGATCCTTATGTTTCCCATTTTGACTTGTTTTTTTGGTGTTTAAAGCTTTGGGAATTTCAAAAAAACTATTTAAGAGGTTATTTAAAAAAATTAAGCATTTTTGGATGTCATTTTCGACCTCTAAAAATTCCATCAAAAATCCAAAAAATTCACAAAATTCACTTTTCTCTCTGGATTTTTGAATCCTTTTTTTGGCCTATACCATTGTTTTTTTGATTGATTCAAGCTTTCAGAATTTCGAATGTTAGAAAAACAAAAAAATTCATTAATAATTTTTGAAGATAATCTGCATTCTTGCATACACCTTACAAGCTTCATTCAAGAAATTAAAAATAAAGAACAAATATGGATACAAATATTAAAATTTATTTAACTATGATTGGTTTTATTTTTCTACTTGATTTTTGTGGAGGGAAAAAAACTCATTACCAAGATCCAAATTTCTCTGAACAATGGTTTTCCAAGATTTGGAATGCTTTTTCACAAAGCTTTTCCAAAGTGGATCTAACCTGGGAGCTGGCCAATGATCAGACTTGAACTTGAATGAGACTATATGTTTGGATTCTTCTAAAAGAATGAAGCAAATAGGAGAATATTTGGAATTTGAATTGGGAGGGGAATACATAGGAAGATAAGTGCAAGGAATTAAAGAATAAAACAGACCCACTGTACACTTATATTTTTCAGCCAGAAGGAAACCATGGCATAGAAATTTCATCCACGTATTCATGGGAGCTGGGACACAAAGGTCGTTTATTTGCCTTCTTGCTTCTTGAAAAGTTTCACCCCAGATATCATGCAGTAATGTTTTGTCCTTGAAAATTGGCTTTGAATCAAGCTCTTTCACCATTTCTTTCCTGAATTCAATCCAGTTTTCTGAGTTCCTCCCCAAAAAAATGGCTGCTGCTCTAAAGCCACATTTCCCATCCCCTATGAAATCTTGAACATGTGGGCTATGTGGAATGGCTGTTTTTGGGGAAATAAAATCTTTGCATAGGAACTAAAACCAAAAATGAGAATTTTTATAACAGAAAATATGGACTAAAGATAAAAATCACTTCTTCAATTCATACTTGGTCAAATATTCCAGAAGCAGAATAAGATAATTTGCAGGAAACTTAGAGGAAAAACCCAAGAAAAATCAGAAAAAATTAAACAATGAGAAAATACCACATGTAATAACTTTCTCACTGATTTTTGGGGCTTCTCATACCTTCCCCCCAGGAGGATGGTAAGGAGAATCACCATCTTCATTGGATACCTTCAGTCTCTTTATTCTTGTCCCAGGATTTTATTCAGGAGAAGCAACTTGCTTATTCACAATGGTTACAGACCTCTGATAAAGGTTTGAATGAAAAAATTAATGAAAAATAATATCCAAAAAATTAGCCAAAAACAAAAGAAAATGAAAGCTCACCATCTTAATTACATCCCTATCTGGAAGCTCTTCTTCCGCTGAATCTTCCCTTTCATCCAAATCTGGCACTTCTTCATCTTCTGAATATTCCTCTTCAGTCAGCAATTCACTCTATGCTAAAAAAATGAGAAGGAATCATCAAAAAAAACAACCCATTGCAGAAAAAATAAGTATAGTTATAAAATTACCTCTTCCTATGATTCCTCCTTCTTTTCTCGCTTCCCCTTCCCTTGGATGGCCTTGCACCTTCTTGAAACCAGAACACATAAGAAAAAAAAATTAATTATGAATTTTGATATATTTTCTTGTTCAGAAAATTGGTGACTGACCTTCAAATTTGCTATGAATTTCTTCTTCGGCCTTCCTCTCCTCTTGGGTTCTTTTAAATATTAAAAACCAGATGGATCTCTTTTGCTTGAGGACTGAGAGATCTTCTTGAGCTTATTGGCTTCTCCTTTGGGTCTTCCCCTAATTTTGGATCTTTGAGTGGAATTTGGCTCTTCAATCAGGGTAAGTTTATTTCTTCCACTGTGCAGCTTGATGCTTTCACCCAGATAATATAGCTGTTCTCCAGGTGACAACTTGCAGAATTCTTCAAAAATTTTAGTGAAATATAGTTTTTCATTACTTTCTTTGGTTGGAACTTCAATTTTTGATGAATCTTCAGTTGATTCAGGGTTAACAGTTAACTGGAGAAATGAAAATCAAAATCAATTAGGACATTATTTATTTGAGCTTGAATCCCAAAAAAATAAAAAAGAGAAAAATTTACTGAGAGGGGAGCTTTGAAATGCCATTGAGGATGAAAATCATCAAGTTGGAAGAATTCACCCTTTCTGATGGCCAATTTGAATTTGTGAACACATGGTATACCCATGTAAGAAGAGTAATCACAGTTTTTGCAATTGGTGGAAGAATCAGGAACTTGATGAGATGAATGAATTATTTTGAGGCAAAATTGGCTGATCTTTCCAGAAAAATGATCCACACAGTGAGGAAAACCAATGAGATGCTTGAATTCTTGCTGAGAGGCTTCAATGGCTCTCTCACGGGTTTGGATGGTGATTGAACTGTAAATTTTTTGAACTACATTATAGAAAGAGCCAATAGAAGAATTGATGAACCTTTAATGTAGGAGTTAGAACCTTCTATTCTTGTTTTGCTTGTGTTTCCAAAGTTAAAGTATTTGTTTGTCAAATAGGAGAAAATTTTTTATTTAGATGAATCCAGTTTTCAAGAAAGTAGTCCAAAGTGGGAGGGTTCCAGACCAGAGAAAGTTTTGTGAACTTTTTTTGATAGCTTGATTCAGATTTTGAATATACCAAATGATGCCATTGTTTCTGGAATAGCTTCCGTTCATCTTAAGATTTATAGTGCTTCCTGCAATGAGTTTGAATATTCTTGAAAATTTGCCAGACACAGAGAAGATGATGAGAGGAAGGGAAAACTGATTCAATTGAGCTAATGAGTGTGTGTTCCTTGTCTGTCACAATCACACTAGGTTCTTTATCTTCAAATATGTCCTTAATTTGATTCAGGGCCCAATCATAGTTCTGTTTTTTCTTGTGAGATAAAAAACAGAATGCAACTGAGAAGCTTCTAGCAGAATTTTTTATCCCAAGAATATGAAGAAGGGGCATTCCAAATATGTTGGTTTTATATGTACACTCCATCATAATGAGAGTAGGGAAAATGTTGAGAAGTCTCATGGAATCAGGGTGTGAAATAAATAATGAATTAATTTGACAATCCATATTGTTCATTTTGTAGTAAAAAGAAGAATTCCTGAGTTCCAGTATGATTGCTTCCACAGGTGTTTTTCTGTCAAGGGAATTTTTTTGTATTTGGGATATTTTGTTGTAAATTTTAGGGAGATTTGTATGGATAGGTGATGATGAGTTTTTTAGAAGAGAGTTGAGAATTTTTAAAGGGTGAAATCCTGCTTTGGATAAATTTTGAACCACCTCCTTTTGCTCTCCTTGGATTCTTCTGTGGATGTGATGAGTGGAAGGATCAATGGAAGGTGAATGGTTGTGCTCTGGACATATAACCTTTACCACCCAAACACCCAATCTTTTTTTAAAATTCCCTGATAACCTGAAAGGAAAATTGGTATTCCTTGATTTTTTTAATTTTGAGGTATCTTTTCTGGGTTTATATTCCCCACATTTATCACATTGGTAATTGTAGGCCTGATTCTTGCAATTTGATACCCTGGTAGATATGGCATATCCATGGGAATTTGCCCATGATTGGATAGCCTCAACCAGCTCCTCCTTTTGATCATATGATAGCTCAGGAGGAGGGGCCAGAGGAGTGGAATCAATAGTTTGAGTAGATGAATAATGAGCAAGAGGATTTGAATCACTAGTTTGATTAGATGAGATAATGGAGGATGGGCCTGGTGAAACAGTTGAAAAAGTTCTGAAAAGTGGGTGGATGTTTTCTTGAGCCATTGCAAAAAGAGATTTTCTTTTTTGGAAGTATCTGGAGTTTTAAGTTGTTTTGATGAGCGTTTGGTGGTGTGGTATGGTGTGGTGTGGTGTGGTGTGGTGTGGTGTGGTGTGGTGTGGTGTGGTGTGGTGTGGTGTGGTGTGGTGTGGTGTGGTGTGGTGTGGTGTGGTGTGGTGTGGTGTGGTGTGGTGTGGTGTGGTGTGGTGTGGTGTGGTGTGGTGTGGTGTGGTGTGGTGTGGTGTGGTGTGGTGTGGTGTGGTGTGGTGTGGTGTGGTGTGGTGTGGTGTGGTGTGGTGTGGTGTGGTGTGGTGTGGTGTGGTGTGGTGTGGTGTGGTGTGTGGTGTGGTGTGGTGTGGTGTGGTGTGGTGTGGTGTGGTGTGGTATGGTGTGGTATGGTATGGTGTGGTATGGTATGCTGTGGTGTGGTGTGGTGTGGTGTGGTGTGGTGTGGTGTGGTGTGGTGTGGTGTGGTGTGGTGTGGTGTGGTGTGGTGTGGTGTGGTGTGGTGTGGTGTGGTGTGGTGTGGTGTGGTGTGGTGTGGTGTGGTGTGGTGTGGTGTGGTGTGGTGTGGTGTGGTGTGGTGTGGTGTGGTGTGGTATGGTATGGTAGTGGGATGGTGTGGTGTGGTGTGGTGTGGTGTGGTGTGGTGTGGTGTGGTGTGGTGTGGTGTGGTGTGGTGTGGTATGGTATGGTAGTGGGATGGTGTGGTGGGGTGTGATGGAAGGGTGGAACAGGTAAAGGGGGTGGTTTATAAGATAATTGGGGTGCTCCAAGATGGGTGGTGGTCCCAGGAAAAATTTTGCAGTCATATTGAATATATGCATGTGAAGGGCTCAAAGAAGAGTGAATTTTTCAAATTTTTTGTTTCTTTGATGGAATTTTTAAAGGTCAAAAATTCCATCCAAAAATACTGAAAATTTTTTAAAAAGCTCTTGAATAGTCCTCTTACAATTCCAAAAGCTTGAAACACCAAAAAAAATTATTAAAAATGGCAAACATAAGGATCCAAAAGTCAAAGGAAAAAATTGATTTTTTTTGCTTTTTTGAAGGAATTTTTTAAGGTAAAACAATACATCCAAAAAATCTGGAAAAAAATATTTTAATGCTCTTTAAGTGTTGTTTTAACTTTTTTACAGCTTGAATAACCAAAAAAATGAAATAAAAAGGAAAATAAAAGGATTCAAATGTCCAAAGAGAAATTTGATTTTTTTGATTTTTTGTGTTTTTTGAAGGAATTTTTTAAGGTGAAAGGATACATCCAAAAAAAATATGAAAAAAAATTGAAGACTCTATGAATGTTGTTCAAAAGTTCTGGCAGCTGAAATAACCAAAAAAACTAACTAAAATAGCCAAAATAAGGATCCAAAAACCCATTCAAAAAAAATTTTTATGGGATTGTTTCATTCTTTGATTGCATTTTTGAAGGGGTTCTAATGCCTTCAAAAATACCAAAGATTTTGGTTAGGGGTTTAAGAACCCCTGCTACAGCAATGCGCAGTCAGAATTCAAAAAAAATGAATTCTTGAAAGTTGCGTGAAATAAAGTCTCTTTGCATGAAATACCAAAGGGGTGCAACCGCACACCAACATCAAAATGGGTGAAATACAGGGTTGGATGCGTGATAAAAATAATGCCCTATACATATTCATAAGAATAGCAAAATAAAAATAATAAAATTATAGTACATGCTAAGTTTTCCTTTATTTCCTCATCCACTTCTTCCCAATTCTCAGTCAAATCCATCACCATTGATTTAAATTCATCAAGATATTTATCATTTATTAAACCAGACATCCATTGAAACACAAGAACTTGTGCAACCAATGCCCTCCCAAAGATCTCCTTGCACTTTGAAGTCCAAGCCCTCTTTGGACAAGCATTCCATTTATCCACCTCCAAGAGTTCCTCATGGGCTGTCTTCCTTTGATCCTGCTAAGAAACCTCTCCAAAATTTCTGGTTAGAAACCTCAAATCAGTCTCAATTGGCATCACAACTCACACTTGGGCTCCTTTTCTTTGGTCTTCCATTCCATTCCCCTCCACTCAATCCCTTTCCATTCCATTCTCTTCCTCCTGTACCATCTTTTTTTTTAATTCCTCTCCATTTCCTTCATCCCCTTCCTCCCATTCCGCTCCGTTTCCTCCTTCAGTTTCATTATGTTCTGTCCTTGTCTCCTCAGGAATTGATTTAACCTGTTGCTTGCCTTGCACTTCACTTTTCACTTTGGACCCCATCTGACTTGCCTGAAATTTGTTAAATGGTCCAAAGTATGGTGGTGGTGGTGTGTTGATAGTGTACCTATGTAACCTTGGCAGTACTACTAAGGATAAAAATTTCATTATATTAGCTTCATTTTATTGAATTTAGTTCCTAACCTCACTCAAATGAATTCCTCAATCTGAGAAACTCAATCTCTGGCACTGCTGGAATGTGATAATTCACACGTGGAGCAGATCTTCAAATTTGAAACTCACTTTTAGAGGCCTCTGGGGTATTGACCAAGGGTTTTCTATTTAAGTGAAATGAACAAGCTGCTTTTCAAAGGCAAAATTTCTTGCACTTGCCTCAAAGACCAAAGGCAGAATTTCTTGGAAAACATCTCTTGTTTTGGAAAATACAGTTTTCACAATGACCAGAAGAGGATGATGACATAATTAACACTAAATTTTATTCAATCTATTAAGTAATATTTAAGGTATACAGTAGGGTAACAACTTTTTGAATTGATGGGAAATCATCTAAATTCTTGCAGGAGCTTGTAGCTTTATACCTGGGCAAATTTCACACTCCAAGTTTAAGGGTCATTGAATTCACCGTTTCAACATATCCTTTTCCTCAGTCCCATCTAACTCATGCTTAAGAATGACACAAATCAAACAAAACATCAATGGTGCCTCTGCTCACTACCTCTGGCTTGTGTAACAACCTTCCAATTGCAGTGAATCAGTATATACTTTCAAATCCTTGAAGTTAACTCTAATCAAATTTGACCATTCATTTGAGCTTTGCTCTTCCACCCTGGGTATCATCAGCCCTTTGACTTCCATTCTTGGTCACACAATCAAGCTAGTTTGCATCCATGCCTAGATAGCCGTATAAACTGTATAGTTTTCAAATGGATTAGACCCTTTCCCTGCATACGCTATATCTGTATATTTGAATTATCCTCACATGTCATTCCTTCATTGTCTCATCCAATTAAATCTCTGTATTCTCATTTTTTATTGTCTTGAACCTACGCTACAACGTTGGCAATTACTGCACTGTTATTTCATTTTCCTATTCTGTTCCTGTCATTCATTGCATCATTTTTCCCTAGCTGTAGATGGCTGTCCATCAGTTTGTATCTAGTCACTCTTGGATTAAATTATAAAGGCTACACCACCTTTCTGAATATTGTCTCCTTGGTTAGTTATTTTCATATGTTCTCTCATTTTTCTAAATCCATTCATCACATTGGGCTTGGCTTTAGTTTCCTTCCATTGGAACAATTCATCCCTCTTGCTGTTTTTTCAGCTCCCAAACCACAGTTTGCACTTTGAAGTTAGCCTTGCTACCTTGCACTTATATCTTGCACTCAGTTTCCTCCTTTGTTCTCATGATCATATAAGATTCCCCTATATCATGTGGGGTGGTTGTGTGAAAGCACCCCAAGACCCTCATTCACCTCCTAAGGTAAAATAACACCATGGATAGCAACCATGGGGCAGGTGAATTTGAGGAAGTGTGGAGGGAAATCAGGTTTAGCTTTGCTGTTTACCTCCCATGGGAGAGATGCCCTGAAGTCAAAGAATCATTGTTCCAATTTTTGAAATCAGGATCCAAATAGGCAAAGATTTTTTTTAAAATTTCCTCTGAAGTTTGAAAATTTCAAAAAAAAAAAACATTTGTAACTACCTTTGAAAATCTTGAATAATTGGTTTGTGAGTGCTTAGGAAATTTAATGAAACAAAAAATCAAGTAAAACCCTAATAATATACTTCTTCTATCATTTTGAAATTCAAGTTTCTATGATTAAAACCCATTTTGCTCAATCTCACAACCCTTCATCTCCCCCAAAAATGCTTTTGGCTTTACTGTTACCTTTGCAGAAAGCCTTTCAAAAAAATACCTTTTGGATTAAAAATCTTCTCCTATGCAGGCTACCATCCAAGTCTTATAAATATTATTCCTGAAATCCTGAAAAGAATTTTCAAACAACACAACATGTCTTCAACAATAAGACAAGCAAAAATTTGGTCAGTGCCCCGGCAAAATGGCACATCCAACATTGGCAAATTCAGCTTAGTGTTTGAAGAATCACTAATGCATGTTGAGGTCATGGTTTCAACTCCAATATTGAAAAATTGAATTTTGGATTTTAAAACTGCCTCCCTGTATTCCACTCCTAAATCTGCTGCACATTAGGCCTTCACCTTTTTTATGACTCATGGACCTCAATTGGATATAATAAAGATTCTAATCAATTCCAGAGATTCAAGAGGAATTTTTAACAGTGCTGAATTATTTTATGAAATCAAAAATAAATAAAATAAAATATTAACCAAAATCCAAATGCATCACTTGTAGCTTCAGTAACTTGCACATCCAAATTATCCACTAATGAAAACTCACTGGGATTGAAGGAGTCATTATTTGTAACCAACTTGAACATAAATCTTGTCTCATTGGTAGAATCCTTCAAGTTTTATTCTTGATGATGCTCAATAGAGTAGATCAATTCTATTTCTCTCTCAATCCTCATCCCATCCTCTATTTCACTATTTAGAAGAAAAATTTTGATTTTAATATCCTCAAGGTTTAAAAATCAAAACCCT
The DNA here is from genome assembly GCA_025617555.3 of Puccinia polysora. Classification (NCBI taxonomy): domain Eukaryota; kingdom Fungi; phylum Basidiomycota; class Pucciniomycetes; order Pucciniales; family Pucciniaceae; genus Puccinia; species Puccinia polysora. The sequence goes on from CM062619.1 coordinate 60,246,705, forward strand.
TCTCACTCCTTCATATCTATTTCTTCACTGCACAAAACTTTCTTTCACACCCATTCCAAATGGAAAAAAAATAATTAATGGAATTCTATGAGAGTTTCTGAGGAAAGGTAGACTGTAATTTCTGAACTGTTGGAAATACTTACTGCCTTTCCTTTGGAGATCACATCTCTGAGGATACAAAAAAACTTCAAACAAATAAACCTAAACATATATGGGCATATCACTCTGATTTATAACTGTGGCTGAAGCCTGTGAAGATTTACCTGTCCTTGCCTTGGCACGCCCCTTGCACGCCAAGAGAAAGCACTTGGGATCCTTCCAATGTTTTTACTGGAAGCAACCAGAGGTTGAGTAAGCTCAACTTACCGGTGTCAATCCTGAAATACAAGACTGACTCACAAAATTGATCCTGGCCAGATTGAGTAGGCAAGCAACCACGGGCCCAACCAAGGGCGTGGTGCCTGACCAATTGTTACCAAACCACAATACTGCGGTATGAAGGATGGTTCCTGCACATAATGGCTGGCCAACCCTGACACTAAGTGGTAAGTTGGCCAGAATTGCAATCCATGAGATAGCCTGATCCCCAGCTGGTGGATGACTGCCGGTCTGCACACGTGACAATGAATGACTGACTAAGAAGTTCACTTCCATCTTACCGGCACCTTACAGGCCACGGAGATGATGTTATATAAGGGTGGAGGTTGTCAAGTACTGTTGTTTTTTTTCTTTTGGTCATTCTCTTTGTCATCATTGTTTTCATAATAAAATAAATTTTTTTCCTAAGATTTCACCCTTTTCCCACACTATCATTTCAAGATAATCATAATATTGTTCTTTTGCGCGGGTAAAACACCCAATATAAAATAATCACCTTATCTGCTCCTTAAGAGACAATTGAGACAAGACTAGGTTCTTTCAGATTAAAAGTCAAAATCTGCGCACCTTCTTTACTTATTCAAAGTTCCCACACACCGCACAATGACCTTAAATCCGTCAAAGGAAGAACTCACCTGCATTCCCCTCCTCAATGGAGCCAGTAACTATCCTATGTGGAGACAAAAGATAACCATTGACTTACGTCAAAAGAAACTTATGGAAATCACACTGACTGATCCTGGCCCCACTCCTTCCATTAAGCTGAAGGAACAGCTGAACAAGGCTGCATGGATCATTGTCCAGAAAATGAGAAAATGGGTCTATAATACAATTGTTACCAACAAGAACATTTGCAACTCCTATGAAATGTGGAAGCATCTAGACAATGCATTTGCAAAAGCAACTCCATATGCCACAAGCAGGATCCTGGAAAAGTGGGCCACCCTTTGATATTCAGGAAAACTTGGGACATATCTGGATCAGGTAGACAGCTGCTTAAAGAAGTTCAATGCCATTGGTTTCAAAAAAACCAAGCAAGTAATATGCAGGACAATCATGGCGCAGATTGCAGAAAGAAGGCCTGGTATAATCAAGCCTCTGCTACTTGAGGGTAGCACCAGCACCTTGTCTGAGTTTCTCATGGACAGACTGCGCTTGTTATGCAACAACATTCCGTTTCACAAAAAACCTCATGAGGAGAAGACTGCTAATCTCTTTGTCTCTCAAGGAAAGACCAGGAAACACCCACCAGCCAGATGCAAGAATGGAACGCATAAACCGCTGGTGGCACACTTGGAGGATCAGTGCTGGGCCCTTCACCCTGGACTAAGACCAATCAGGGACTTATCTGGGGGTAGGAATCACGTTGCAAGACAAGCTACTTCCCACACCAACACACCTATGAGAGAAGATGACAGCAAAGGAGAAGGCTTTGTCAGAGCATTTTTTGCAATGACCCTCATGGCGCTTGGTACTGCAACAGAGACGCTAATCCTTGATTCTGGGGCAAGCCATCACATGGTCAACAGACTTGATGTGCTTATCAACCCTTCCCAATGCTGCATCCCTATTGAAACAGGGAACAGCAATGCTTCAATGGGCGCAACATTCATTGGGGGTGCAGAATTAAGCAACGGTTGCAGCAATGTGGTGAAGATTGGTAACGTCCCATTTGTCCTAGAGCTTTTGCAGAACCTGTTATCATTGGGCAGTATTATCCTCAATGGAGGAGCCATTATCAGCTCCTCCTCCCCAATGGTACTCAAGTTCAGAAATTTTTCCTTCCATTTTCCATCAAGAATGGCGTGTTCTGCTTCCACAGATTGGTCAGCTTTGCAGACCAACCCACAAACGCCTTGGCTTACTCAGCCCACACAAGCCACAACCAATCCATTAAATGGCACAATTTTCTAGGCCACGTGAGCACACATTGTATATCAACCAACCTTCTTACAAACATAGCACCAATCCATTCCTGCCCAACGTGTATGAAGGGAAAAATCCACAAGATTCCATTCAAGGGAAGTTTGAACAAAGCTATGGCGCCATTAGACGTGATCCACCTTGATGTGGTGGGCCCAATAACCCCATCCGAAAAATAGCAGGGCTCATTATTTTTTGACCATAGTAGATCAGTTCAGCGGGTACATACATGTCATGCTTTTGAAGAGAAAAAGAGACGCAATTCTGTCCATCAAAACCTATAAGATTTGGGCTGAAACACAAACCAAACAACAAGTCAAAAAGATTGTAAGTGATGGCCAGGGTGAGTTCCTTGGGTCTAACCTGAAAGAACTCATCTTCTCCAGTGGAGTTCAGAATAATGTGTCTCCACCCTATACTCTGCAACATAAGGGCATTGCGGAAAGGGCTAATAGAACCATCATTAACATGGCTTGTTGCCTTCTCCTGGGATTGCACCTGGCCAGGGAATGGTGGGGGGAGACGTTAATGAAAGCAATGACCATTACCGACTCACTATCTTCACTGAGCAAGACTAGCATGCCTCCTCTCAAGCTATTTCTCAGAAAAACTCCAAACTTGGGCTTCTTTTGACCGTTTGGATTCAGAGCACGTCATCATTCCACAGCAACTTAGAAGTTCCAAATTTTCTCCTGTTTCATAGGAGGGAATCTTGGTGGGCTACAGCAATGACTGCTCATCTTACCACATCTTTTGAGAACATGATGGAAAGGTGGTTGAGAACAGACATGTCTATTTTTACAAACTGTGCTTCCCTTCTGGAAAAGCTGCAAGCCCAGATCTCTGTGTCTCCACCAGAGACAAAATTCTGTCAATCCTGAGGGAGCCAATTCCCTCTTGGCATACTTTGAAGACCACAATGAGGAAACTTCCCTTGCTCCTAGCCTGACAAGTCATTCCTGCGGCCCTGGAGGAGGGTGAGTCAGAATCTGATACCCCACCAAGTCAGAATTCTTCCAAGGACCAACCAGGACCCCAGAGTAGGCCAAGAAAGCTCATCCTGTGGATGCCTCAACACCCAACTATCATCAGCAGCAACATCACAACAGAAGCCATCCAAAACTACCCCAGGAGGCAACAGCCTGTGGTAACAGCCTATTCCACTATTTTCAACAACCCCCAGAACCGCAGGCAAGCTATGAAATTGGAGAAAGCAGTGAAATGGATCAAGGCAGAAAAGAAAGAAATTGACAACATGAAAGCTCATGGCGCATGAATAGAGAGGAAGCAAATGGATGGAGACCACCCTATTCCTTCCACGTGGGCGTATAAAACAAAGCTGGAACCTGGAAACAGCATAATTGAGCACAAGGCGCGTATTTGTGCTCAAGGGTTCCAGCATTTACACGGCCTGAACTTTTTTCTGAGCTTTGCTCCCACTGGGAGGCTGGCGTTTCTTATGACGCTGCTATCCCTGGCAGTCAATAACAGCCTTGCTGCGCACCAACTCAACGTACAAAGCGCTTTCCTTACCTGCAACCTCAACAAAAAAAGTTACTCTCCTTCCACCCCCGGGCTACCTGTATGGGAAGGGGATGGTTCTAGAGCTAAGGAAGGCAATATATGGTTTTAAACAGTCCATGTTGGTTTGGTATTGACGGCTCAGCTCATTCATGATAAAAGCTGGTTTCAAAATATCCCGGGCTGACCCCTGCGTTTTCTTTTGATGTAACCCTGGTAGTGCTATGGCCAAGACGTGGGTTTACACCCATGTTGATGACTTAGTAATCATAAGCAAGGACCCTTTGCAATTCTGGAAACAGATAGAGGCCAAGTTTGACATTAAGTAAATTGGTCCAGTCAGCTTCCTTCTGGGGATGAATGTGAAGCATGAATGAGATTGCATCAAGCTTAATCAGGAGCAGTACGTAGATCAGAAGCTTGCAGAGTTTGGCCTTCAAGACCATAGCCCGACCTTGTGCCCCATGGATCCCGCCTTGAAACTCAGAGCAGCCACACCTGCCAAGAGGAACGCTTTCATCCTGAAGGGGATCAACTACCAAGCTATTGTAGGATCTCTCAATTACCTCTGTTTTTTGACACAACCAGACATTTCCCTGCCTGTCAGCATCCTATTGCAGTATCTCAATGAGCCTGGAGAGTCCTACTACCTGGAAGCTGTTTGATTCTTCCAATACCTCAAAGGCACAAAGACTCAGGGGCTCACTTTCTCAAAGGAAGCAAAATCTTGCTTCTCCATCTATGTTGACGCAGATTGGGCCAACTGCCTGGAAACCTGTCATTCTTGGACAGGTATGATTGGGATGCTGGGCAGCCATGTGCTGACCTGGCGCTTGTACCGCCAGCAAACAGTCTCTCTTTTGACCACCAAGGCAGAATATAAAGCCCTTGGAGATGGCTGTAAAGATGCAATATGGCTTGGGACGCTGTTTAAGGAACTCACCAGATTGGAGATGACTTTGGTCAACATTGCAATTGATAATAAAGGAGCTTAAAACATTGCCACGTCAAGATCCAGCCACAACTGCTTCCAGAGCAAGCACATTGATATCAGGCTCCACTTCATCAGGGAGCTGGTGGCCAACAATACCATATCCCTAAGACACATACGGACCGGGAAGAACAAAGCCAACTTCTTAACCAAGCCCTTGTTGGGTCCTTCTCTTCTCTCCAACTTATGTGAAGTCCTAGGGGTGCCGGTCATACCTAGCAAGGGGGGATGTGAAGATTTACCTGTCATTGCCTTGGCACGCCCCTTGCATGCCAAGAGGAAGAACTTGGGATCCTTCCAAAATTTTTACTGGAAGCAACCAGAGGTTGAGAAAGCTCAAATTACCGGTGTCAATCCTGACATACAAGACTGACTCACTAAATTGGTCCTGGCCAGATTGAGTAGGCAAGCAACCACAGGCCCAACCAAGGGCATGGTGCCTGACCAATTGTTACCAAACCACAATACTGGGGTATGAAGGCTGGTTCCTGCACATAACATCTGGCCAACCCTGACTCTAAGTGGTAAGTTGGCCAGCATTGCAATCCATGAGATAGCCTGAGCCCTGGCTGGTGGATGACTGCCGTTCTGCACACATGCCAATGGATGACTGACTAAGAAGTCCACTTCCATCTTACCTGCACCTTACAGGCCACAGAGATGATGTTATATAAGGGCGGAGGTTGTCAAGTACTGTTGTTTTTTTCTTTTGGTCATTCTCTTTGTCACAATTGTTTTCATAATAAAATAATTTTTTTTCCTAAGATTTCACCCTTGTCTCACACCATCATTTCAAGATAATCATGATATTGTTCTTTTGCGTGGGTAAAACACCCAATATACAATAATCACCTTATCCGCTCCTTAAGAGACAATTGAGACAAGACTAGGTTCTTTCAAAGGCATTTTTTGATTTAGGTGGATGGATTCTCTAAATTCAAACACTGTTCACCCACAAAGCCCAAATCCAATTTCTGTGAAAAAATAATTAAGCTAATCACTCTCTATGCTGACTAACCCAGATATCAAATGAAACACCTAAAATCTGAAAATTGTGGAGAATTCTTTGACCATTCAATTAACACAATTCTCTCAGAAATATATCAACAAACCACTTCTGAACTGCACACTCCTCCACACAAGCCATTTTTCAAAAAACAAAATTTAACACTAATGAAGGAAGAAATAGCTGGAATGATATATATTGGAATCACCAGAAAAATGTTTGAAGAACTCATAATTAGCACTTGTCTAATTCTCAACATGATTCAAAAAATACACTTTAGAATGTATTCTATGAATTCTGGAGGTGAAAATTTCTAAAAAAAAATTGAACCAAATATTTGCTTGAGCCAAACTCAGTAAGAAATTTTGCAATGGTTATCTTTTAGGTTTAGATTTTAATATTGAATAGTATTGTATTTCTTCATTCATGATTAATTAATTTTTTTTTCTCCAAACACATCAAAGCGCTCAAAATCTACAGACTATCCACACATCTCTTGTTTTTTCTCTCAATTTTCTGAAACACTCTTCTGAAACAATCCATTACTTGGAATTCTTACATCTAATACTGTTTCCAATTCCTTCAATTCCAATAAATAATCACACCCAAAAACCAAAAAAAAAAAGCTAATACTCCCTCCTCTAGATCCTTGAAAGAAATTTAAAAGTTTTCTAATAGAAGAATAAAAATTTTAATCCAAAGCTTACAGCTTTCAGGACTAAATTTTGATGCATAAAAATCAGCAATAGAGCTTCTTTATGATTTTAATCAACAGAAAATTACACTAATTGAAGCACTCATCTTAAAAGTTTGACTGGATAAATTCCACAGATATTGAAATCAAATCAATCATGCACACCAAAGTATGGAAGGGATTTAACTGCATTCCTTAATTCAACAATTCCCTCTCCACTTTCTGGGTTTATAGGATAAAACATGAACCCAAGCATGATGGTATTGTATTCAATTCTTTTTCATTTTAAAAGGATTTAAAAAAATAGAATAAATTTACTAACAGGAGATTTATTAACCCAATAGCCTCATAAACAAAATCCAAACTTCACTCATTTACTCCTTGCATCATCCCTCAAATATCAATAAAACAGAAATCAGTTATAAATTTCTGCATTAACCACTCAACAAAACATTTTATACCAAAGATCAAAATGGATACAAGAAAACAAAATCTGTTGTTAAAATTATCAAAGGATATTAAAATCCTAAAACAGATTCCTAATCATTGGCACAACACTCTCAAGGAATGGTTACTCAAGAAAAATATCTTTTCCTCCACTTTAAAACCTTGTCTCTATTCTAAACCCAAAATCTCCCTTTTGGTCTAAGTGAAAATTGATCATCTGTTGATTGTTGAAAAAAATTTCAACTCATGTTCCAAACTCAAAAAAAAAAATTAATGATCTAAAATGAAGGAAATATCTCCAAATCTTAGGTGACCAAATTTTTGAGAGCACAATGGGCTTTTGTCTTTATCACTCAAATCATATTAAAATTGCCCTGAAGGAGCTTGGAATACTCTATTTAAATGTCATCAGCACTCCTGTAACACCAAAAACAAAAAATTATCCTGATCCCAAAAAATATTACTAAAAATTGCTTGGTTTAAATTTCAAACACCATCTTCCCACAGGATTTTCAAATCCTGTTGCATCTTGTAAATGTCCCCATGCTCAAGAAAAATAAAATTCAGGATCAATATACAAGATTAAATCAATTGAATTTATCAGGGTGACATGAAATTTGGAAGGCTGACATGAAATTTAGCATTTTGATATGGAATTAAGCAGGGTGGCATGAAAATTTCAAAATAAATGCCACAATAGTAGTCTGAACTTCAAAATAAAGCAAGTTTCAAAAAAGATTTTTTTTGAATGTGAACAAAAAGTAACAATCAATCAGGCCCCAGAAAGTAGTGTGACAGACAACCGGTGTGGAAACCAAAGGGTCAATACCCCTGAAGTTGTCCTCAAGTCCGGAAGTTATTGATTGAAGCGTCTGTAAGGAGATTGGATGCAGCCGGTCAAGAGAGAGAGAGAGAGAGAGATAATAAGATGGGTTCCTTCCTTTCCAATCCAATCCAATCTGATGTGATTATGCGTTAATCCCCCTACAACCCGGAGTTGAGAGTGAAGTATTTAAGCCCTCCCTCTCAACCCTAGCCTAAGTACAACCACAAGTAAGCAAGAATGATGGAATACAACCCCTAAGCCACAGAACCCTAGCCCAACCCTATCCCTCCGTCCCCCGTCCCGTAACCCATGCTCCACCTCCCCCTGCCCCATGCCCTGTCTGTGTTGCCCGCTGGTTTGTCCTTCTCATGATGCATCCACCCAACAACCCTTTCCAGGTCTCCGCGGCGTACCCGCGTGATCCAATCCGCGTGTCTTGCAATGCGCAAGCCGTCTGATCCACGCAAGCCTTCTGATCCGCACAATCCGTCCAATCTGGGCAAGCCTTCCAATCCGCGCAAGCCTTCCAATCCGTGCAATCCGTCCGGTCCGCAATCTGTGCAATCCATCCGTCTCCCGTCTCTAGGTGCTGAGCCCAACCTGACCACTGCTGAGCCTACCTGACTGCTGCTGAGCCCGCAGCGCGGCTAGCTGCGGCAAGGCCCTACCCATTGCTGAGCGTGCCGCCACTGCTGAGCCCGCCGCTATTGCTGAGCGCGCCGCCCGCAGCCCTTTCCCGACTTGCGTCTATAAAAGAGCACCACACCGGGTGCAAGTTTGATAGTTGATGATTTCAAGCAAAAATGAAAGGTGCAAGTATCAATGCAAAAAAATTTAACTGAGTATAATAGTGTTCAATCCTTGTTATTGGGGATAATGATTGGTGACTCAGAAATGACTACATGATCAGTGTGCTTTTAGGTAGATTTTAAGCTTTCAATTGTAGCAGAAGATTCTGAGGAAAGTGAGGGAAATTTTGACTTGAGATCTATGGGTCACAATTGGTTATTTTTTTTAGCAAATTTTGAATCATGGAAACCACATGATGGAAAGATCAGTTGTTCCCTGTTGGCAGGCAAAAGAGAAAATAAAGGTTCTCAATGTCTTGGCCTTTAATTTCTTTGTTCCCAATGGTCTATAGACCTCACCTCTGAGCAAAAATTTGTTTGAATATGATAGCAGTTGGGATTTTCAAGTGTAGGATTTTTTTTTTTAAAAAAAAAAAAAAAAAAAAAAAGAAGAAGAAGAAGGAAAGATGACAAGTTGGCGGCTATCTGGATTTGGTATGGACAGACTTGTTGCTAGTTGAAATTCCCATAAGTGGAGCAGCTGCAGGTTTATGAAACGGTGCATCGGTTGATTTTGTAGGCCGTGTGTGACCTGTTGAGAGAATTTGCAACTGTGTGGGTAGACCAGCTCATTAGCTAAGCTTACCAAGCACAACCTGCCGTTGTGTCCTAAAAGAGCATCTGCCACCGTGAATCTGAGGTGGTGGTGGCCGATCGGGTGGTGCTGCGGCGAAGGCGTGAAAGGCCACCTGTCAGCCGGCTTTCTCAGATCCGCCGATCAGGTTCCGTGTCTTCGCCCGCAGAATGATCGATGAGCCAGCCAGCCACCATCGTCTGGACGGAGATACTCAACTTCCTCCAAGTAAGTCAAGCCACTACTCACATCCCTCTCCATCATCCTCAACCTTACATATCATCCCTCCTACTTACTCTTCCCTGCTCCAGATCTTCAGGTCAACACCGCTTTCTCCTCAAGGGTGTTTATCACTGATCTCCTTCCTCCTGACTGTCATCCCTAGTCTCAGGAGAGCTCGAAATCCAGCAGCTAACCAGATCGTTTCTCATTCTTTCATGGTTCAAATTCGTCAACTGCCCCTCAAGCCTCTCAACCGGTTCAACCGATTACTTGCGACTCATCATCATCAAATATCAACAACATCCACCCTTCGGCTCTCCTCAGCCCTCGAACCGATCAGATCGTCGAGTGGATCATTCAATAGAATCCTTCCCAGAGTCTTGAGCACATCCTCAACAAATCATTGCTCTCTAACCACCTCCCATACATCTTCCGGGGACCAGCATCATCCAAATTTAGAAATGAGCAAACCAGAAAGCATCCCTTCAAAACTTGGAAACTTTAATCGAATCGTAGAACCGTTCAACTTAGATTCGGCCTCTATTCAAGTTGCCAAGTGGAAGAGCAGGGAGACGGGACTAACTGTCGTGTGGGCAGACGTTGAAGGTACGTCGATTGTGAAGCACTCGATCCTGTGTCTACAGACTATGAGGTCATTCCCACTAATAGCCTGAGAAACGATGATACGTACAGAAATTGATTCTTGATTATTATCTATGCTCAGGTCCACTCATCAATGGATATTTCACCGGTGAATTCCTACTTGACACCATCTGATTTCAGATCACTCTCGTTTTTTTCTCTTACGCCCAGCCTTTGGGAACAGTTAGGCAATTTCAGCGTTTTACTCATGCCCATTTTGTATCCAACTATGACTTCAGTGGCAACCGAAATCTTCAACGATTCTGGAGCCCCCCATACCCTTGAACATTTGATCTTCCTTGGCTCGGAAAGGTTCGTCGTGGTAGATTCCCCTTTTTTGTTGCACCGTTTGCTCACTTCCGACTTGGCTGATAAATGAAATAAACTGAAACCAGGTATCCTTTCAAGGGAATCCTCGATAGTCTGGCTAACCGTGCATTTGCTAGAGGAACAAATGCTTGGACTGATACTACCCACACCGCTTACACCATAACTACTGCCGGCTCGGATGGGTTTTTACAAATATTACCCGGTGAGACTTATCCCTAAGGTCGTACTTTTGAACCGGCATGACGCCAAGGCTTACTTTTACCAACACATTATATTTTTTAGTTTACCTCGATCACAGTCCGTTCACTTGTGCCGATCATATTTCTTCTCACGAGTTTCGTCCACTCACTTTTTTTCTATCGGCACAGTTCTTTACCCAACCCTTACTTCGGAGGGCTTCACTACCGAAGTTTACCATATCAACGGAAAGGGTGAAGATGCTGGAGTAGTTTACAGTGAGATGCAAGGAAGGCAAAATAGTAGTGGGGACTTGATGGCCTTACGGTAAGACAATCGTGAACATCCTGCCCGCGAAACGCTTTCTGAAAGCTGAATCTACCATCTCCTTGCAGTAACCAGCAATTATTGTATCCGCCTACAAGCGCTTACCGCAGCGAGACCGGGGGTCTCATGGAAGCACTTCGAGTTCTGACGGTGGAACAAAGTAAGGGAGCTTGACCGGGTTGTTTGTTGCTTGAAGTTTTGACTTTTTTTGTTTTGCGACCATTGTAGTTCGCATGTATCATCATTCTTACTATCGTCCCAACAACCTCCAACTCATCGTCACTGGAAAGATCAATCCGACGGAGCTTCTTCATGTCTTGGATTCTCAAGTAGAGCCTTTGCTGATTCAACATGGTCAAGACCATATACCTGTTGCCTGGAAACGTCCGTTCTTGGAAACCCCCAGCAAGGGAGGTGCCAAGCTAGAAAAGAGTCAGACAGTTGAAGTCCAGTTCCCTGAAAAAGATGAATCCAGTGGGGAAGTGCAAATTAGTTGGGTTGGGCCTAACGCCAATGTGAGTAGCTTCTGGGATCGAAAAGCCCCTGAAAAACTACACCCAATTCGATTAACTGCTACCGACCAACCTTGAAAAGGATTTTCTCCTCCAAACAGCAATCGACGTTTTGGGGACATACTTGACCGATTCGGCCGTCTCGCCGCTTGCTAAAAAATTCATTGGTTAGCACGTCCATTAGTTTTTTGCCATCGTCTCACATCTAATAAGGAAACAGGTGAACTGATGGACTTTTTGACTTGATCCAGAAATTGATTCTCCGCTTTGTACTGGTTAGCCTCCAGACGCTGCTTCCATTGAGTCTACACTTTTTCCTATAGCTGATCAAAGACACTTCGCAGACATCATGTTCCAGGCAACCGATGCCGAAAAGATTATCATCACAGCCCATTTGTCATCTGTCCCGTCTGACCACCTGGATTCAATCGGCGATTCATTCAGAAGCGCACTCGCTGAAGAAGTATCAGTTATTGATATGGTTCGCCTGAAAATGGTCATCGAGCGGGAGGCTTTGAAGACTTCCAATCAAATGGAAGTGGACGCTCATGATTCTTTATCATCCGTGATTATTTCAAACTTTCTCTTTGGGGATGCCCCGAACTTGATAGCCGGCCTTTCTTCAGAATTACAGCGGTACAAGTCTTTGGCTGGTTGGTCATCCGATCAATGGGCCGCCGTTTTCAAACAGTTGGTGACTTTTTTGGTTGATGTTTGAGTTCTCTGTCGGCCAAGACCGATTCTGACTAGATTTTAATCCATGGCCCCTTTTCTAGATGGCTGGTTGATCAACCAAGCGTCTGTATTGTCGGGAAGCCATCGGCACAACTTTCCGATAAATTAGAAGCCGATACCAAGCGACGGGTTGAAGAGACCCGTATCAAATACGGCCCAGAAGGCCTGAAGGCATTGGATGAGGAGCTGCACCACGCTCAAGAGGTCAATGATCGCCCTTATCCTGACAAGTTCCTCGCAGAATTCCCGGTTCCCGATCTAGGAAGCATTCCATGGATCGATGTCCAGATCGCCCATGGTAATGATCATTACGATAGTGACCTTCAATCTTCCATTGATTCTAAAGATCCGTCAAAGTTACCGTTTTTTGTTCAGTTCAATCGTAAGACTTGATTTCTTTGCCTTTCCCCTATGAAGTAGCTAGTTAAAGACCTAGGGTAGCGTAAGAGCTGAAAGCGATCCTCCATTTGTACTGTACTCAGACATCAAGTCCAACTTTTTGTCGATTCATGTCAATTTATCGCCTCCGGACCTACCGGCAGAACTTTTTCCATTTCTACCCACTTACCTCCATTCCTTCTTTTCGTTACCCATCAATCGCAGTGATGGGACCCGGCTCTCCTATGATGAGGTTGTCCGTCAGCTAGACACTCAAACGGTCGAATACGACATCAACCTCGGATCTCCGATCAGTCAGACTTTGGAGATATCTATGAGGGTCGAAAAGTCGAAATATGGTACCGCCGTTAGTTGGCTGAGAGACTTGCTTTGGGGCAGTGTGTTCGACGTCGATAGGTTGCGAATCAATACTACGAAGGTTTTGCAAAGTCTTCCCTCTAGAAAAAGGGAAGGTAGCATAGTTGCTGCTGCACTGTATGACGAAATGATTTTTTCATCCGATCTATCGCCGATGACATCCATCAATCTTTTCCAGCAAGAATCGAGTCTACCTAAAGTTTTAGAACAGCTAAGTTCGAATCCAGAGTACGTGGTAACACAAATGGAACGGCTACGTTCCCACCGTGAGTCCTCTAGCTTTTTTTTCACATGCTAATCCCATGCCTCAAGCTCATAGCCTCAACTCCTGACTGCTGGGTAAACCCAAATAGTGTTGCGGAATTCATCTTTGAGGATTAGTGTTTCGGGTGATATCATATCTTTAGAGGAACCCAAGTCAACTTGGCTGAAGAATTTCCAACCCCTGAAGGTAAATGGCCGGTTTCCCAAATTAAAAAAGCTTACAATTGTTTTGCTGAGACCCCCCCCCCCAAAAAAAAAGAAAGAAAACTAATATGTATATGTGTATATATTAGCCTGCAACGTTGCAGAAACCTTTGTTAGGAAATGCAGTGCTGACTCTCGATGGTTCCCAACCATCGGGCAAAGTGTTTGTCATGTCGATGCCCTCGATCGAATCAAGTTATGCTTACCACATCGCTAGAGGTATGCTACTCCAGTCATATTCGATCAATACCCCACCTACTTACCAGCTAGTTTGTTTCTTCAGGCCCGCAGGGATTTGATCATCCAGACCAAGCAGCCTTGACAGTCTCCATCAGCGTGCTCAATGCGATGGAGAGCTATCTTTGGAAGGCTATTCGCGGAACTGGATTGGCTTACGGAGCTTCCATTGGCTCGAACTATGAGACCGGACATGTCTACTTGAATATTTATCGTAGTCCAGATAGCTCCAAAGCTTTCTTGGAAGCTGGTCGAGTTCTGAAAGATTTGATTGATAAGAAGGTTGGATGACGAACCAATTTTCTCACTTGTTTTATGCTCTCCTAACTATTTCTTACCTCCTATCTTCCCCCCTATGTCGATCGCCTCCTAATTTTTTCAGCTGAAGTTTGACGAGCTCATCCTGGAATCTGCCAAAAGCAGTTCAGTTTTTTCGGCCGCTTCTAAGATTGCAACCGGGCCGGAGGCTGTAAGCACTTCTTGCCCACGTTTTAAAAAACCCGGATATTTACAATCCTTTGGGAAAAGAAACTTGAACTTTGTTGCTCACCCAGATGAAACTGTGCGTTTTTTAGGCCTATCGAGCTTTCGTTGACGTGGCTTTGAAAGGTACTTCGAAGGATTCCCTCAAACAACTTTTGGAGAAATCCAAGGTAAGTTGACGCTCTTGCGAATCCTTCCAGAGTATCTATGCCAAAAAAACAAAACAAAAAACCAAGGTTTGGTTGGGTGAATGGCCTCATTGACATGATTTGTATCTAATTACCCGCCTATCCTTAAAGACCGTTACGACCGAAGAGGTCTTGGCTACGATCAAGAAATACTTGCTGCCGCTTTTCGACGCGAAATCGTCCCTAGCAGCCATAGCTTCCTCTGCAAACAAAGCCGGACAGATTTCAGATTACTTGAGATCTGTCGGGTATTCGGTAGAGATTAAAGAACTGACGAATCCGGTTTCGAACTTTGAAAATGAGGATGGTGACTCTGAATCCGATCGTGGTAGCAGTGCTCATTCTTAGAGATACTAGATCCAAGCATCAGTATCTCAAGATGATGATCGTTAGCGCCCGGTGGCCTCCTGTTTCGTTTCCCTGCACCTCTGAAGCTTCTTTTGATAGCTAGATTTGAAATTGCTTCCCAGAAAATATACATTTATATATATATATACATGGAGGATACTTTTATTTCGTGGTGATCTAGAGAGAATTTGTTCTGGTCGTTTAAAAATAGAAAACCACGTCATGATCAAGACGACAAGGAAAATCAACTTCAAAAAGGAGCTCGTTTTCTGTTATTTACTGTATTTGCAAAAGAAAGGACTAGATTCAACCAATCACAACTAGGTATGCATTCGAAGACTTTTGATCTACCGAATCGAAGGAGTTGGGTGGACTTGAAAAGTGAAACGCATGGAGATCATCATCTGTTGCTCAGGCTTGTTCGGTGGGATCGTGAAAAACAACCTGGTCTAGGTGATTTTGATCTTGCGGGTGGGGATGACCGGGTGAGGAGGATGAATATGTGCATTTTGTCCCGGCGTCTGTTTGTTTGTTTGGTTTTTGTGGAAGACTTTGGTGATTGAACCCTAGTGGACCCTGGCAGCGTGGGCACCAGCTCTCAAGCTGAAGGTACATACAGTCCCCCCCCCCTTCAATCAACCAATTTTTGAATATTCTATCTGCATTACCCATAAGGACATTTTTCGATTGTGCAAAAGATTCACTGGATCGATTTTAGGATAGAGTCTTGAGAAGTCCCAGTCTCCCATCGTGACAGCAGAGTCAGGAAGAGAACCATCCCAAACCCTTGGAGATGAATTTGGAGGAGTCTCTTGGGACTAGCTCATGTCACTGGAGAGGCCTGTTGGGTATGTACACAGGGTCTCACGTTAGATCCAATCAAATAGTAAATCAAGTGGAAAACAGTGCTTCGGTCCATCGAGCAAAACGTGGGGAGTCGGGGGGGGGGGTCTTTGTCAACAACTTGCTCCAAGTCTCCTTGTGCATACATACATACATGAGCTCTCTAAGCAATCATCCAATGAGATCTCCAACGCCTCAGAAAATTAGATCGTGATTAGAAAGATGGGTTTGCTTTTTGATTTGAAGGATTTATGAGAGCTTATGTCTTGAAATTGTGATCCCAAACGCTCAAAAATTAAATCCATGGACCAAACTAAAACCTGCGGTAAAGAAAATCTGAGCTTGAGACACCCCCACCATCATATCTGGTGCTATGAATGGATGGGGGTCGCTTAGAAGCTGATTTCCCAAGGAAGAAAATTTAACCAACCAGAAGTAGTAGGTGGTTGAACCTTGGATTGGAAACTTATCTAGAAACCCCTCCCCGCCCCCCCCCCCAAAAAAAAAAAAAAATCAATCAATCAATGTATGTATAACCAAGCTTTTATTTCTGGTCCCTTCCATCTGTCACCAAATGGGGATTCACTTTTCTCTCCCAGATGGTAGCTCAAGCAGGTTCAAAAAGAAAGGTATGAACAGTTTTTCCAAGGGATAACCTCAGAGTCCTTACTAACCAGGTTGGAGAGTGGATGTCTCACTTTGGATACCTTCAATGACTCCCTTTCCATAACTACCTACACTTCCAATTTAAATCCTCCCCAGGTCTACAGTCCAATACTTGTCTGATTTCAGAAAGAAACCTACACTTTTGAAAACTTTTTAATGGAAGAAATTGTACCATGAACCCACTATCTGCCATCACCTAGCACTTATCCTAGCAAACTTTCACTTCTACACATCTAAGTAGAGAAACATTTTTAAATGAATATGATCATCTACTCCACCATGATTGGAAAGACTGCCACTGATTCTTGAAATAGTAACAGAACCAGGTCCTTGATCCTGCACAACCTCTGCACCATTTCTCTGGCTCTCCTTTGAGATACTCTAGGCATTTTGTTTTTTCTGGGCTACTCCTTACTCAATCTGGAGCCTTTCTGGTTCATTCACCTCCAAATTGGTATCAAAAAACACCTGCTTTCTCACTTATTTTACCATTTTCACTTCTGATTGAAGTTTTAGATTTTCCTAGGTTCCTTTATTGATGGTATTCCCTGCCCATACAGTTTCATCTGGCTTGGATAAAACTGATTTAGAATTCCTTAACTGTTTTCAGTAGTCTAAGGAGCTTCTTTCAATTGATAATTTTCTCCATTGAACATGTAGTGAAGATCTTTCATTGATTAAATTACCAATTTTTTTCCTTCATCAGTGATATGTGGTCCCATTTTTTTTTTCTGGGAATCTACTAGACCACTAACCTCTGAAAAAAATTTTCAATTGGTTCCATCAATTCCATTTTTTTCCTATGACCACATTTCAAGTTTCATGCATACCTGGAAAGAGTGAAACTCCTTTTTCATGAGATTATTAGATTCATTTCTTTTTTTTCTAGAGTTCTAAATCAACATAGTTCTTCATCTTGGGACTCAATCCTTTCAGATATTTTGGTTTGGAATGATTAGTGTTCTCAGTGAGGATCTCATTCCAAGTTGGATATTTCATTATCCAATTAAAATAGGATCATTGAGTGATGTGAATTTTCCTAGATGATAACTCCTCCCTGCTCTGCCATCTATTTTAGCAGCCTTTCCAAGTCAAGTTCTTGGAGCTGCTTCTACTAATTCCCCCACTTGTCTAAATTTTCTCCCATAAATATTCCCTTTCCCACTACTTACAGAATTATCTATCCTTCAGATAAAAAAATTCTAGCTTGTTTGGGATGAATTTGACCACTTGCTAGATTTGGTTCATTCCCATTGACACTTTAAAATCTGCTGCATATTTTACATTTTGAAGAAATCAATGAAAATTTTACAACCTAAATGAAAATTCTGATAAACCCCATGGGATTTTCTTTAATCCAATCCCCTGTGGACTTCTCAGAGCTTGGAAGGTTGATCTTCCACTTGCACTTGGAGGAGGTCCCAATGTATTTGCCATTGATTTAGGATATTTCAAGTGTGAATTTCCTGCACCTAACCAATAAGGAAAAATGCCCACAGATCCCTTTACCATAAACTTTCCCCATTTGATATCTTTACTGATTCCCACCATCACCATGAAAAAACAATGATCACCTGATTACAAGTGACATACCAGGGCACAAAGGGACTCTTTGTCCTCATGTATGTCACCTGTAATCAAGTGATCATTTTTTTTCCATGTTGAATGTTTGAAACTCATTTCTTAAATAATAAATAAATAAACTCTAACAGAAAACCAGGTAAGAGAAAAATTTTCCAATAAGGGCTCAAAATAATTTTTGGTTTGAAATACTGGAAAAGATATCAATCCATCAGATATTGATTGAGTTCATGAAGTTAAATAGTTTAAATTTTCTCATCTCAAATCTCATTCTCAAAATTTCTTTCATTCAGTTCTGAAAACCAATTTCTCCCAACTTCAAAATTCAATATTTTCAATGTTCTTTAAATGAATAATTCAACACACTAGCTATGATTATCTACAATATTTGATATAAATAAATTGACTTAAGCAGAATTGGTTCTGAAAATTTCTCTGTTATTTCTCATGTATATTTGATTCCTTATGATGATTTCCATTTATCCAATGATGATACCCATCTTATTTGATGATGATGTTCCTATTATCCATTCTTTCTATTATTCTCTTTTCCTTCCACCTGATTAAAAATAACTCTTAACTAACAAATGCAAAAATTGATAGGAAACTAGAATCTCTATATGTCCAACCTGATCATTGTCCTCTGAAATTAATTCTTGAAATTTTTCCCTGGAAACCCTCCTACCTCCAATGCATACATAAGACCAAGAATATTTTTTTTTCATACCCAAAATATTACTCTCCAAGATTCCTTGGTGATTTTCCCTCAGTTGATACTGCTTGCCCAATTCAGGTATTCTTGGTATCCTTTTATTTCCCTCCCCATTTTCCCATTGACAATCTTCCAAATCACTGATCCATTTAATATCATAAATTTGAGCATT
The DNA here is from genome assembly GCA_025617555.3 of Puccinia polysora. NCBI lineage: Eukaryota > Fungi > Basidiomycota > Pucciniomycetes > Pucciniales > Pucciniaceae > Puccinia > Puccinia polysora. The sequence goes on from CM062619.1 coordinate 60,265,312, forward strand.
CTCATTTTTTTTGGCTCAATTTATTCATCAGAATGAAATAAATAGCCCTTAAATGATACCTACATTTTTTAATCCCTATCACTCATTTTTTTTTTTCAAAAAAAAAAAAAACATTAAAAATATTAAAAATTCTGAACAATGATAAGTTTGGATTATGTCAAGACTGATTCATTGGTCTCTTCATGTCATATTTTTACCTATAATTGTACCCTCTGAGCCTCCATTTCACTGTCAAAGTTCTTCAGAATTACTTATTGATTTCAGAAGTCTTCTCTCTGAAACACAATAGGATCAATTTTGTTTCCAAGCTGTGACAAGTGGATACATATCCCCCAAACTGAGCTTCCCTCTACTGAATGTCTCTTCACATCATGCCACTCCTAAAAAATTTTAAGTTCACCTTTCATCTCTGCAATTGTTATTTTTGGTCTTCAATAGTGATATTCTCACCAAATTTCCCCTTTGACAGTTCAAATGCCCCATATTCCCCATCTGTTTCACCCATTGTAACAATAATCCCTGTTCAGTAATTTGATTTAATTCCAAAGATAAGCCTGCATATTTCTCCTGTTGTTTGGCCTGCCTTGCAAAATTTCCCACAGTTCAAATCTTCTATTTTCATTTTGAAATATTCCATCTCTACATGGTTTCCTGATCCATAGATGAATTTGTGAATTTCTTCCTAGAATAATTTCCTAAATTTTGTAATCAAATTCAAAGTTTTCCATCCAACATTATTCACCAAATTGGTTTTGATTTCCTTTGAAATTTATTGGGACAGGTTTTGCTGTCTTATTCATGATTCAGCCTCCCTTCCTGGGTCTAGAATTTTCTTAGCCTGGATCAATTTTTCCTCTTGCAGCAGGAACTGCAGAATCAAGAAAAATTTTCTGTTTTTCTGTAGCCTCTGTACCAGATTCATGTTTGCATTATCCCAATCTGAGCCAAGTCCCATAGATTCAAGCCAAATTAAGGGGAAATGTGATATTGGGTGGTTAAACCAATTTAGTAGTTGAGGATAAAATATTTGAGGTGTGCTTATTTTCAGAGTGGGGAGTCAAAGATTGATAAGTTTGGTGGGGAAGGCTGAAGATATAAAAGAGGCACTTGTAAATTATGGAATTCATCCCAAGGGTGCATAGAATTGGAAAATTCAACCCCAGTGATTTTGTCTGCCTGAACCAGGGAGGGCAACATCATCTTTTTTTTATTCATTCCTCCATGAATTAATGCAGTTGAATTCTTGAATTTTCTTGGTTCTGTCAATTCCTTCCATTATAAAAATCTAACATGAGGTAATAACCTCTTTAGTCCTCCCTGGTTGAATTCCAACCAAAGTTCCCCTCTAAAAAGCCCTATTCTCTGCATTCCACAAATTCACCAATCAAAATTAAAAGAATGATTTGTTTATTTTTGATTTTACTTCCATATCCAGCCCACATATGTCTCCTGTTGGTTGATCCCGTGTGGCAAGCCAGCTTTCAGATCAGAATCCTTTGTGACATTTCAAATTTATTTTCCCTAAAATCTGAAGCCAGGGCCAAATTTTTAATTCATCTGACTGCCCTGCATACCTTCACCAGTTTATCCTTTCCCCCAGAACCCACCAAGAAATGTGGGACCAAGAGAGTGAAACTCCCTCAAAGTTGTCCTTCAGTTTGGAATTTTTTTGTCCTACTGTCTGTAAGGAGGAGGATGCACCCTTTAAGACAGACAGAGAGAGAGAGAGATCCTATTCCTTCCTTCTTTTGGTGGTGGTATGCTGGTATCCTCCCCCCTAACCCGGAGTTGGGGGTAAGGTATTGTATTTACCCTTCCCCCAAACCCTAGCCTAAGTACAAGCACAAATGCAACCCAGAAACAAATGGAAAAGAATACTAAGAGATGGAAACCCTAACCCAACCCCCATCCTCCTCCGCCAACACTTGCACTACTATATTCACCTGGTTCATCCTTCTCATGGCAAGCGCTGTGGAATTCAGAAGAGTACTTCTCATTTAATGGTTTCCAATTTTGGAAGTTATTGATCCCTTGCGTCTGTAAACCCTGAGTGCAACTGTTCACCCTTTGACTGAGAGATAGAGAAATGAGAGTAAAGATCCTTCCAAAACCTATGATGATCTGATGTGATCCTCTGTGATCCAATGTCCTCCTCCTCCCTTCCAGGTTGAGGGTGCGGTTTAAGTAACCTCCCCGTCAACCCTAACCTAAGTACAACCAGAAGCAAGAAAGAGTAATGAAATACAACCCCTAATTACAGAACCCTAGCCCCAATCCTATCCTTCCACCCCATAATCCACATCCCATACCCCATATCCATCCATATCTCCCGCCTGCCATTATGTCCACCCAGTTTGTCCTTCTCATGACATAGCCCTTACCCAGCGCCCAACTCGGAGCCCCCTGGGCATGTCTGCATCCGCCCAAAACGCCATTCCAGATATCTGAGGTATATCCCTGCGTCTTGCAAGGCGCAATCCGCGCGTCTTGCAATGCACAATCCGCACGCAATCTGTCCAATACAATCCATTCCACCCCGCGTCTCTGGATGCCAAGCCCAATCCAACTGCTCTCAAGCCCGCAGTGCAGCCTTCTGCGGCAAAGCCGCACCCATTGCTGAGCGCGCCGCCACTTCTGAGCCACCCATTGCTGAGCATCTGCCACTGCTGAGCGCGCATCCCATTCCAACTTGTATCCATAAAAGACCACCACAGCGCCACTGTGCTGGCATTTTATAGACACGTATTGGTAACTGGTCATGGCCTGTGTGCTCAGAAATGAGCGCAATCAGGCTCAGCAATGAGCGCAAGATGGCTCAGAATGTGAGCTTTACTGCGGGCTCAGCAGCAGCTGCTGTGCGCACAGTTGGCTCATCATTGGGGATCAGAGAACAAGACATGGCTACAGAAGGCAGGTTGGGTGGTTATGGTAAGCGCAGGGGGCTCTGAGTAGGGGGTGGAGGGCGTCACAACAAGGACAAACTGCGCAGACACAACAGAGGAAGGCAAGTGGGATTTGGGTGGCTATGGAAAGGAATGGGGCCTCTGAGTAGGGCATGGGGCGCGCCATGAGAAGGACAAACTGGATGGGCATAGTGGCCCAAGTATTGGGGTAGGGGCTAGGGTTGGGTTAGGGTTTCTGTTCCTTGGGGTTCTTTCTGTTTGTTGTTGGATTTTATTTTCACTTGTACTTAGTTTAGGACGTGGGGGAAGGGTAAAATACCTTCCCCCCGGTCTCTCTCTCTCTCTCTCTCTCTCTCTCTCTCTCTCTCTCTCTCTCTCTCTCTCTCTCTCTCTCTCTCTCTCTCTCTCTCTCTCCTCTCTCTCTCTCTCTCTCTCTCTCTTCTCCATGCAACTGGGGCCTAACACCTCAACTGCCCCTACTCCACCAGCTGCTCAGGAAGGTAGGTTGAGCAGTTTTGCTCCCCCTTTGGAAGGCTTGTCAGAAGTGGCCAAAGCGGCTCAGGCTGCAGGACTTCCCCCATCTCTGGTTCAATACTGCAGACGTGGAGCGGTTCCTTTTCAGGTTTGAGGATATTGCAGATTCCAAGGGTGCAACGGACAAGGACAAGGTTTTCAAAATTGTCCCTTTCATCACAGAGGAGTAAAAGCTTAGGGACATGGAGGAAATGGTTGGGTACAAGACTTGGAATTGGGCAAGGCTGAAAGAACAGATGTTGGCAAGGTGGAGGAAACACAAGCCCCATTTTTGGGAAAGCAACATTGAGCAATCCACAATGGAAGCAAGCGTGCACAGAGGCATAAGGACGTGGGAGGAACTAGCTGAGTATTAGTCAATGTTTGAGTGGATCTACATGTATTTGGAGAAGAATGAGTTTGTTGTGGGGCAAACAGGTTTGATGAAGTGGGCCTTTCTGAGTGGCCTTGCACTGCAACTTTGGTCACAAGTGAAGCAGTACCTGTACAGCCACAGCCTAGTCAAAAGGTTGCTGGATGGGAGTGTTGCAATCTTCCCAGACCTAAGGGTCATTTTCCAGGCCATGCACAGCAAGACTTTTTTGGATGAACTGATTGAGGATATGGCAAGGTTGTTCCCAGAAGTGGCCCCAACAAAGTCGGTGGCTCACTTGACACCGGCAACAGGCAAAGATCCAGCCACGGGCCCATCAACATCTGGTTGTGCATTGGCACCTTGACAACCTGCAGACCTGCCAGTAGGCAAGGTCATGAAGATCCTGCACAACCTGTGTATCTTTCTTAATTGGATGACAGCCCTACCACATGCAACACCACCCCATATGGTGGAGGGCTTTCAGCCTCCTAGCGGGCCCTCAGGTAGGTTCATGGTTTGTTCCTGTTTTTTCTGTGGGGAGAAAGGGCACTGGAAGTTTGGGTGTGCCAACCTTACTAAAGAGATGGATGAGGGGTTGGTCCACACATCTGGACTGACATAAATATTCCCAATGGGCAAGCCTGTGCACTTGGCAACTTTTGGCCACCTCCTTTGCAGAAAATAAAAGAGTGCGCAAAAAAACTGGCTGATGCCGCTCAGGTGTTGGTTGGAATTTTCACCATGCCTGCAAATTGGGAAGCTCTGCAAGTGGAGGCCAAGGTCAGGGCATTGGAAGCAAATGAATTTGCTGTGTTGGAAAGGAGCAACCACTGGCACCAGCTCCCAAATAAGTTGTACGCGCTCTGGCAATGGACAGGCAAACAACTAACCCCAGAGGAAAGAAAAAGGCTGTCAAAATTGTGCAGAGGTCAATGGGGAACAAAAAACAAATACCCCTGAACCTGCAGGAAGTGGCAGAGGTGTCTCTGACAGTTGTTGATGAAATGGTGCAGGCGCTGAGGGAGTGTGGGCAAGGTTGGGTTCCAAAAACAGTCCAGAAGGTAAATGTGGCAGAAGAAGAGGCGGATTGGGAGCTGTACCGGCTGAATTCAGTATCTGTTCTGCTTTCTTAAGCCTCAATGAATATTTCAGGGCAGAAGGTGTGGGAAATGGTGGATATCTGGTCAATTTTCAACCTGCTTCCTTCCAGGCTGATGGATGAGCTGGGATTGGTGCAGAGGAAGTGCGCAATGGGGATTTTGGCTTTGAATGGCGGAGAATGTTGTGTGGATGGAGTGGTGGAGGGTGAGGAGGTCAAGGTTGCAAGGGTTTGGAAGCCTTTATTGTTCCTTTTGGTGGAGTGGGGCAACATGATCTTAAGTCTTCCCTTCATGTTTAGATTTTGGGCCCAGATGGCATTCAACTCCAAGGTGTGCATGGAAGCGCTGACGGTGGAGGACTCATTGGGCATGCGGTTTGAGACAACTATTTGCAACCATGGGAAAGGAAAGTTGGTGCAAGGACCAGAAATGTGCCGCAATGAAAAATCCAACAGGGGGTTGACTGTGAGGGTCACCCCACAGAAGATTTTGCCTAGTAGGCCGTGGACACTTCACAGGGAAGGCTCTGTAATTGGACAGAAGGCCAACTGGCAAGGAGCAGGTGGAGGAGGAAGACGCGCGGTGTGGAAACAAAGAGAGCAATACTCTCCTAGTTGTCCTGGAGTTCCGGAATTGATGGTCCCAGCGTTGGTAAGGATAAGGATGCTCCAGTAAAGATATATATATATATATATATATATATATAGATATATAGATATATAGATGAATTTCCTTTCCTTTCTGTATCCTTTTCCCTCCCTCCATCCATCTATAAGTCAATCTATATCTGTCCTAAAAGCTGGGGCTGAGAGTGCGGACTTTATACCCACCCTCTCAACCCTATCCTAAGTACAAGCGCAACAACAAATAGAAAAGAAACCCTAGAAACCAGAACCCTAGCCTAACCCTAACCCTTTCCCATACTGCAACCACCCTCAAGCCCGCCTACCATTACACACACCCAGTTTGTCCTTCTCATGACAGGGCCCTCCGCCGGGCCCTACTTGGAGCCCCCCGCATTATGTGTATCTGCCCAGAGCGCCGCGTGATTTCCTGCCCCGCAAGTTGGCCTGCAATTGCATGCACCCAGCCCGCTCCTATAGCCCCAATAGCCCCGCTCTACCTTCCCAAACTAGCTGCCCGCAAACCTGGTTGGGCCGGTGTGGTGGTCTTTTATAGACGTGGGTTGGAATTGGCTGCGCGCTCAGCAGTAGCAACGGGCTCAGAAATGGGTGCAGCTTTGCTGCAGTAAGCCGTGCTGCGGGCTCAGCATCTGGAGACGCGGGGTGGATTGGATTGGAGTGGACGGATTGTGCGGATTGCGCATTGCAAGACGCACGGATGTATCTTGGATATCTGGAATGGCACCTTGGGCGGATGCAGACATGTGCAGGGGGCTCTGAGTTGGGCGCAGCGCAAGGGCCGCTTCATGAGAAGGAAAAACTGGGTGGACGTAATGGCAGGCGGGTAATACAGATGGATATGGGGTATGGGATGGGGTTGGAAGGATAGAGTTGGGCTAGGGTTCTGTACTTAGGGGTTGTATTTCATTATTCTTGTTTGCTTGTGGTTGTACCTAGGTTGGGGTTGAGGGGAAGGTTACTTAAACCGCACCCTCAACCCTGACGGAGGAGATCATCACAGAGGATCACATCAGATCATCATAGGTTTTGGATGAATCTTTACTCTCATTTTCTCTATCTCTCAGTCAAAGGGTGAAAAGTTGCACTCAAGGTTTACAGACGCAAGGGATCAATAACTTCTGAACTTGGGAACCATTAAAGGAGAAGTCCTCTTTTGAATTCCACATCTAGGGGTCTGGCCAGGAAGTAACCTTTTGTTCCTTTTCTCTTGAAACTAACAAGCGCAATGTCCCAGTACCACCCATCAACCATTGCGGGGTTGTCTAAAGTTACCCCCACTCCTCTTCCTCCTCCTCCTCCTCCTCCGGCTTCTCAGAAGCAACCCTGATCAGGGGCGGGATACGGTGTCCCTTTCTCCAAAAATGGCACCAATCACAAGCCCGTTTGCATCAGGCTGCGGGACTATCCACATATTGAGTTCAACACTGAGGACTTTGAGCAATTCCTTGGGCAATACAAAGGAATTGCCAATGCGGAAGGCACAACGGGTTTGGATAAGGTTTGAGTTGTTGTCCTCTTCATTATGGACAAAGAGAAGCTTTGGTATTTTGAGGAGATGTAAGGGTAAAAGTAACTTGATTGGCCAAAACTGAAGGCAGAAATCTTGGTGCAGTGGGGAAGGCGCAAACCTTAATTTTGGGAAAGCAACTTCAAGGGAGCTGCAGCAGAAGCCCACGCAAATGGTGGTGTCTTGATGCGGGCACAATTGGGGGAGTATGTAGCAATTTTCAACTGGATCTATTGCTACCTGGCAAAGAACAAGGTGATATTGGGGCAGATGGGCCCGATGAAGAGGGTGTTTTTGGGAGGACTTGGTCCCCAAATCCACAGGCGGGTGCAGTGGCACTTGTATGACAACAACTTGGTAAAGAGGTTGTTGGATGGGAGTATTGCACTTCTTCCAGACATCCTTATCAGTTGTTGGGCGCAACACCACTGACAAAGGGCCCGGAGATTAGCAAGATGATGGAATTGATGAAGGATTTACAGATCTTCCTGAGTCAAATGTTGTCAGCACCACGCAATCCGCCTCCTCACATTGGGGGAACTCTTCTGCCGTCAAACCCGCCCAGGCTGCGGTTATGCAATTACTGCAGGGACAAGGGGAATTGGCGGTTGGGGTGCAATGACATGACAAGGGACCTCCATGCGGGATTGGTTTGACCGGTGGGAATGGGATTCATGTTCCCAAAGGGCAAGCAGATCTCCACCAAACCTGGGAATCCAACTGTCATGGAGCAAGTGCGCGCGCAAGGCCAGGATTTGGGGGTAACTGCTTGAGCTTTGCTTGGGATTGTCACTGGTCCCGGGGTATGGAAACCACCCCGCGTGGAAGCGGAAGTGAGGGTACTAGCGACGGAGGAACTGGTGGTGGTGGAAAGAATGGATGTGGATGCCAAGGAACGGTTACCGCTGGCAGCTCCTAAGTCAATTGCGGGCTTTCCGGAAATGGATGGATGGCCGGCAAATCTGGCGGGGAAGAAGAAGGTGGTGGGAATTGTGTGCAGATTGATGGGGAATGAAACAACATTTCCCTTGACCTTGAAGGAGTTGGCGGCGGTGTTGCCGGTGGTAGAAGATGAGATGGTTCAAGCGCTGAAGGATTGCGGACACAATAGGATCCCTCTGACGGTGCAGTGGGTGAACTTGGCTCAGGACAACGCGGAGCGCAACCTAGTGGGGATGAAATCTGCTTCAACTCCACCAGCTTACGTTCCAATGAAGATTGCTGGAAGGAAGGTGTGGGTTCTGGTGGATAGCAGTTCTATGGTGAACCTCCTTCTGTCTAGATTGGTTGATGAATTGCGATTTGTTTGGCAGAAATGTGCAATGGGGCTTTGTGCGCTTAACAACGGGGCATGTTGGGTGGATGGGGTTGTGGAGGAGGAAGAGGTTGAGGTCCCAAGGGTCTGTAAACCACTTTCTTTTCTATTGGTTGATTGAGGGGAGGCTATTCTAGGATGGCCATTCATGCTTGGGTTCCGAGAGCAAATGAAGTTTGATCCGGGGGTGGGGACAGAAGCATTGATGGTGGGAGATTTTGTTGGCGGGCAATTTGGAACCACAATCTGCAATCAACGGTTGGGGAATCGGACGCGGGATTTGGAAAGAGGAGAAGAGGAGGACCCCAGTGCAGAGTTTGTTTGCAAAGGTGGGCTGGAGGTGGATTTCAATCAGTTGGCCAAGGTTACCGCGCGGGGACGGCTCCGGTTTTGCACAGGCGGTTGACTAGCAAGGAGCAGGTGGGAAGGAGGGAAGAAGCGCAGGACGCGCGGTTGCTGGAAGACTTATGGCCAGTTTGGATAACAAGGGGGATGACAATGCGGATCCTTCTTCCAAGGAAAAGCCCGCATGCGCGCTTTGCGTCCGGCAGAGTAAACAATTGCAGACTGCTGGGGACAGCAGCCAAGGTGGGGGGGGACAATGGACAAATAGGGGATATGATTGGATTTGGTGAGGGGGTGCTCTAGCCGGTTCACAGCCGGAACAACTAGAAACCCCAGAATGTTTGTTTTCTTATTTTCTTCTCTCTGGATTGGCTTTTTGGGATTATTGCTGGGTAGGGTATGGTTTCTTTTAGGTACGGGCACGGCGCAAAGCTGGGTCTGCCAACCCAAGGACAAGCCCCGCATTCTGGAAGCAAACACATGAATGATTTCTGACGGATGATTCAAGGAACTAGGAAAGCGCGTGGCGCGGAACAGATGTGGGTCAAAGAGCAAGGCGCAGGCTTGGCAACAGGTTGGTGCTTAAAAAAAAAAGAAAAAAAAAACTCTTCAAGTTTTCTTTGGTTATCTTTGTTGAGCCTTTCCCCTTTTTTCTCAAAAATGCATTTCAAATTACTCTTTCAGTCAAATGGCTAAGTCACTTGTAACACAACATGTATTTCAGAGTACTTTAAAGCCCAAAGAATAAAGAATAAGAGTGATGACACTCACAAAGCATTTACCCTAACCTAGTTCTATCCGCTGGCATAAATCTGGTTAGAGCTGCAGTAGATTGAGCCTCTTCTCAATTATCTTGTTTTTGTGGTGTTCTTCTCTTACAATTCTTCTGCTGTCTTTTGTAATAACCTCACCTTAGGTTTGTGTCTTATCTCAAGTGCTGGTGTCCATTTAGACTTGATCAAATTTGCCCTTATTGTGATACAAACAGGTCTGTCTGTCAATCTTCTATTTTCCCATTCTTATTGGTGTTCACTTGTCCAATTATCTTGTTTTTTTGGTGTTCTTCTCTTACAATTCTTCTGCTGTCTTTCATAATAACCTCACCTTGGGTTTGTGTCTTATCACAATTTCTGGTGTCCATTTAGAATTGATTTGATTGGCCCCTATTGTGATACAAACAGGTTTGTGTCTTATCTCAAGTGCTGGTGTCCATTTAGACTTGATCTAATTGGCCCCTATCATGATACAAACAGAACACTTTTGTTAAACTGGTTATGAGCCCAGAGCTTCCACTCTGCCACCAGAAATAAATCACACAATTTCACTCAATAGCGCGTCTAGAAACCTTCCTGAAATCTCAAATATGAATTATGCCATATGGAAAATCCAAGTTGGTGCTCACATAATGGAGAGAGGACTTGCTGAGTTCATAGGAAACATGATACCTGATTTAGTTGATTTACCAATTACCAATCCAGCAGAATTACACCTTTACTATTCCCGGCAACTTCAAGCCACTGGTATTATTCTGCGTTATATGGGCCAATCCAACATTGATGGGCTGGTTACTGATGAAAATCAAAAAAACCCTCTCATACTTTGGAATGACATAGACAGTCACCTCCAATTGAAATCTATTCAAAACCAAGAAAAAGTCTTCCAAGACTTCCTAATGATCTCCTTTAACAACAATATAAACAAATTCCTTAAGGATCTAGCACACCATAGAAGAGCAATGCAATCCATAGGCATAAAAATTGAAGTATCACAAGATATCATCTTACACAAAAACCTAATAGCAGAAGTAATTATTAATCAAATTCCAAACCATCTGGAAAATATAAAGGACCAACTCACCAGTCAATAACCACTAACACTTGAAACTATACAAAGATACTTGGAAAATAAATCCGGAGAAACATTTGTATTGGCAACAAATTTCACCATTAAACAAGAGTCAGCCCTTGCCTCCAGAGGCAATGTTGAATGCAAGAATGGGGAACATAATCCCAATGCCTGGCATCATATTCATAAGTGTTGGGAGCTTCATCCAGAACTGAAGAAAATTAAAAAGGAACAAGTTGACAAACGCAAATCAGAAAAAAAAACAAAAAATGATCAACTGCAAAGACAACACAGCAAAAACCATCCAAAAAACAGCCCAAAAACGTATCAGAACACTCTGTAGCCTCCGGTTTTCACTGTGTAGCTCTGTCTCTTGCCGCTCAAGGTCAAACCAATGTTGCATATATTGACAGTGGAGCCTCACATCATATGATCTCCAGTAGAAGCGCATTCACATCCTATACGGCTAAGAAATCAAACATCAAGCTTTCTGATGGAAAAACAATGACCTGCAAAGGTCATGGCAAAGTCACAGTAAGGTCCCTCTCTGGAAAACCGGCCAAATTCAACTTTCTTCATGTTCTAAACTTGGTTGGTACCCTAATTAGAAATTTCCAACACTACAGAAGGGAATACTTTTTCACTCCACCAAACAATGATGCCAATAAATTCCTAGTCACCAATAATGAGACACCCTTGTTTGATGGATTCCTAAAATTCAATTTATTTGTAATCAACTTCCAAGCCATTCAAAGTGAGTTGGATCAAGTCCAATCCCCTCTGGCAAGAAAAGTAGCATTGACTGACATCAACCTACTCCATTGTAAGGCCAGTCATCCAAGAAATGAATCATTTGGGAAGATGTTTAACATAACCAATGTTTCAGTAACCTGCAAACTGTGCCGACTGTCCAAATTCACTTGCCTTCCATTTTTATCTTCTTTACCATGTGCAACTGAACCGCTAGAATTTATTCATATGGATCTTAGTGGTTGCATCAAACCTGCAACTGAGAAGGGTGAAGAATATTACTTCAAATTGAACAACTCCTTCACCTCTTACAAAGTTGTATATATACTTCAAAGAAAGTTGGATGCATTTAAATATTTCAAACTCCATCATGCAATGGTAAGCAACTTGTGTTCCAAAAATATCAAAAACGTTGTTACAGATGGTGGAGGAGAATTCAACTCATGCAAATTCAAAACATTCTTGGCAGAGAATGGAATAAGCGTGCATATATCAGCTCCCTATACACCTCAGCAAAATCCTGTAGCTGAAAGAGGTAGCCATACCACCACTGAGAAGGCCAGAGCCCTTCTTAAGAAAGGCAATATACCTCACAAGCTGTGGAATGAATCAGTAACAACTGCGGTATTCTAAAAAAATATTACTCCAACCAGGAAGAACAAGTGGAAGACTGCCCACAAGCTCTGGTTTGGAAAGCCATTTAATGTGGCATTGCTACATCCTTTTGGCTGTTGTGCGTACATCCATACTCTAAAGGCACATTGGAGCTTGAAATTTGATGATACCGCAATAAAAGGTGTCCTCCTTGGATAAAAGACTGGAATGCACAATTGGAGGCTACTCACGGACAATTGCTCTGTTGTCTACAGCCACAATGTGGTGTTTGATGATCTGTCATTTCCAGGGGTACCCAAATCCACTTACATTGGTGATAGGTTGGATCTGGTAGAGGAGCCAGAAGATTATATACTTCCTTGAAACTATCCAGTACCTTCAACCACTCTGTCTGATAATACCAAAATTACCATTCAAGAGTCAAACATTGTACCCTCAATTCCGGAAACTATTGATCAAACTAACTTGCAGGCTAATGAAATGCCTGTCCTTCCATCCCAACTTCCCAAGAAGAATAAACCCGGTTGGGAAATTGTTGGGCAATCAGCTGATCAGCCGGGGCCCAAGAATATTGATCTCTTGGTAGGAGAGCACAACATTCTCCATGGACCTTGTTGGAAAGCACATATCACCTTCAAAGAATCTTGCAATCTCTCTACTCCTGCAATTGAATTCATGGTGGGGGCACAATATTTTGAGGAGTCAAGCAAGGTTCCTCAAACATTCTCTCAAGCTTGCAAATCAAAGGATTGGCATCACTGGCTGAAAGCAATCAAGTTGGAGCTTGAGTCTATGAAATTGCTCAATGTGTGGGAAATATTTAAGATTCCTTGAGGTGCTCATCTCTTGGCTACAGTGTGGGTATCCTGCAAGAAATTTGATCAAAACGGGATCCTATAAAAATTCAAGGCTTGTTTATGTGCGGCAGGTAACTTTCAGGAGGAGGGGCTCAATTATAACAAAACCTATGCTACAACAGGTCAACCTGCGTCACTTAAGAACTTTCTGGCCATGGCAGTAAACAAGGGTTTGGAAATTCACCAGATGGACGTCAAAAACGCTTTCCTCAATTGAGATCTTGAGGAAGTAATTTATCTTTGGCCTCCATCTGGTATGAATGTACCCTCAGGGTACTGTCTGCGTCTGAAGAAATGAATCTACCAACTCAAGCAGGCCCCATGAGTCTGGTACAGGGAACTGAAGAAGTTCTTTGCTTCAATTTTGTTCACCCCCTCTGCGGCTGATCCTTGCCTTTTTGTATTGCAAGTTCCTGACTGTGATTGCTGGGTGCATGTCTATGTGGAAAAAATGGTGATTGCCAGCAAGCAAGTAGATAGATTCAAGAATTTTGTCAAGCAGCACTTCCTCATGGAGGACCTTGGTCCTATAAATCATCTCCTTGGTATGCAAATCACACACACCAAGAATGGTCTTCACATCAACCAGGAAACTTATTCCTCCAAGATATGGCGTACCTTTGGCATGGAAAGCACCAAACCAGTGTCAACCCCCATGGTCCCAAACACTAGACTTGTTAAGGCCACTGAGGAGGAGAAAGCTAGCTTTGCAGTCTTAGGTATCAACTACCAGCAGGCCATTGGATTGTTAAACTATCTGTCAGTGTTGACTCATCCAGGCATTGCGTTTGCTGTCTCTCAACCTTCTCATCACCTAGAAAAACCAGGAATTGTCCACTGGAAGGCCTTTCTTCACCTCTTACAATATATTGGTAGAACCATATCTCATGGTATTACTCTAAGCAAAGGGATGGGTTCATGCTTGATATTTACCAATGCTGAATTTGAAAATTTTCCCTAGACAAGGCAATCATACACTGGGTTTGTTCTTCAAATGGGCTCTGCTATCATCTATTGGCACTCCGCCAAGCAATTGACTGTCCCATCTTCAACAACAGAGGCCAAATATAAGGCGCTCTATGAAGGCATACAGGAGGCAGCCTGGTTCTCCATTCTGCTATCTTCTCTCAGGCGGCCAATGCCTGGTCCGCTTGCCGTCTTCTGTGATAATCAGGATGCCATAGGTCTTGCGCAAAATCCCATGTATCAGCGGTGTATAAAGCACTTTGATAAAAACGTACCACTGGCTTTGGGAAAAGATCCTTGATGGCACGGTTTCTTTCTCATTTACACCTACATCTTTGATGCAGGCGGACTTACTGACAAAATCACTTGCATGGGTAAAACATGAATCATGTGTGTGGGTTCTCAACATGCAAATGGAAAAATAAGGGGGGGTGTTGAGCTTTTACCCTTTTTTCTCACAAATGAATTTCAAATTACTCTTTCAGTCAAATGGCTAATTCACTTGTAACACAACATTTATTTCAGAGTACTGTACAGCCCAAAGAATACAAAATAAGAGTGATGACACTCACAAAGCATTTACCCTAACCTAGTTCTATCTGCTGGCATAAATCTGGTTAGAGCTGTGTTAGATTGAGCCTCTTCTCAATTATCTTTTTTTTGTGGTGTTCTTCTCTTATGATTCTTCTTCTGTCTTTGGTAATAACCTCACATTAGGTTTTTGTCTTATCTCAAGTGCTGGTGTCCATTTAGACTTGATCTAATTGGTCCCTATTGTGATATAAACAGGTCTGTCTGTCATTCTGCTATTTTCCCATACTTATTGGTGTTCACTTGTCCAATTATATTGTTTTTGTGGTGTTCTTCTCTTACAATTCTTCTGCTGTCTTTCATAATAACCTCACCTTGGGTTTGTGTCTTATCTCAAGTGCTGGTGTCCATTTAGACTTGATCTAATTGGTCCCTATCATGATAAAAACAGGTTTTTTTCTTATCTCAAGTGCTGGTGTCCATTTAGACTTGATCTAATTGGCCCCTATTGTGATACAAACAGAACAATTTTGTTCAACTATCTTATAGATGGAAGGTATGGATGGGTTTGGGTGTATACTTTTTCTCTCTCTCAAGAATGTGCCCATGCGGCTGATTTTCTTTGTGCTCTCTCTTTTCTGTAGATGATTATGGGGAACTTTGTGGCAGTTTGTCTGGGGTGGTCCAGGTACTCTTAGAGGATACTCTCAGTGGTACAGATTTTCTCACTCTTAGCAGATACTCTCAGTGGCGCCAATTTTCTCACTCTTAGCGGATACTCTCAGTGGCATGGATTTTCTCACTCTCAGTGGTGCAGATTCTCCTCACTCTTGAGGATTGCTCTCAAGGTGCAGATCTTGCACCCAGCTCTTATTTCTCTCAAGATTCTCACAAGCCCAAAGGCTACTTAGGATGGAACGGCCAAAGTCCATTATCCTTGCAAATAGGCACGGGGATGGAAACAAGATGGAAGAAATAAAGAAAGGGGGGGTGATCCGCCTACGTCATCCAAGTCCTCATCAATCCCTCCGTGTCCGGGCAAGCTTCCATGGTTAGGGATTGGAAGGACACCAAAACTTTGGATTGCGCATTGGTGGTGTGCGCGTGGGGGACTGCTAGGGATAAGGGAAGAGAGGCCCTTTGGGCTGAAATACGTGCAGGACATGTTTGAATGAAGAGGGATGGATGGGGTGCTTTGTTTTCTTTGGTGTTATGAAGCAGTGAAAAGGGCAAGGTGGGGGTAGGTGAGATATTGGTGGATCTCTGGGGACAGAACTCAAGTTGGGGGGGGGGATGTGGTGGTCTTTTATAGACGCAAGTTGGAATTGGCTGCGCGCTGCGCGCTCAGAAATGGGTGTGGCTTTGCCTCAGTAAGCCATGCTGTGGGCTCAGCATCTGGAGACGCAGGGCAGATTGGTTGCGACGTGTGGATGTATCTTGGATATCTGGAATGGTGCGTTGGGCAGATGCGGACATGCATGGGGGGCTCCAAGTTGGGTGTGGCGCAAGGGCTGCTTCAAGAGAAGGAAAAAATGGTTGGACGTAATGGGGGGTAGGTAATACAGATGGATATGGGGTATGGGATGGGGTTGGAAGGATAGAGTTGGGCTAGGATTCTGTACTTAGGGGTTTTATTTCATTATTATTTTTTGCTTGCATTACCTAGGTTAGGGTTGAGGGGAAGTTTACTTAAACCACACGGAGGGCATGGGTTGAAGAAGTAAGTTCCCTTCCCCAGTATGCATCTCTGGGAGGTGCTGTGCTTCAAAAACCCTATCCTTGTGCCACATTTTACAACAAATGCAAAATCTGTGGTTTGGTTATTTCTAGGACTTATGAAAACAATGGGGTCCGTATATGGATATTAAGGTGCAATGCTGGGAAATACAAGCCATTCTTGCAGAAGGTCTGACCTTGGAACAAGCCAATGATTCAGGGGCTGAAAGGGCCTCTGTTGCCAATTTCCTGGTCTTTGGATCCTTGGGAGACGCCTTTGAGTAAGCTTGGTTGGGTAACGCGGTTGGAGCAGAGCACGGAATCAATGCCCTCAATTTTGGACTGCCTGGGTGGTTAAGCATAGATTAGAAGGACTTTCTGGCATTGTTATTGGTGCTTTTCAAGAAGGCCCTTGCTTTTGGACTGTAAAAGTGCGGATTACTGAAGGGAGAGATTGAAGAACCTTATGTGATTCCAACGGTTCTGAACAAACCATGGCAAATCAAGCCAATTCCAATTCCCCAGACCATTTTGGAACCCTTCCTGGAGTTGGTCTGTGAGCGGGTGAGGATGAGCCTTTACAAGCAATCTATGTCAAGCTACTCTAGCAAAGCAGGAAAAAAAGTTGTTGAGGATTGTTCATGATCCACAGCGGCTCAAATCCTTCACCATCTGGGACGTGGAAGTGCCCCTGCGCATGGAAGAATTCCTGGACTCAATGGCAGGGTGCGCATGTTATGGGCACGTACAATCACCAGGAGCTCCATCCCAATTTGAAACCACTAACTGCGTTCAAAACTGGATTGGGAAGGATGCAACTAATGCAGCTGCCGCAAGGCACAACCAACTTGGTGGTGGTTTAACAGGCCCAAATGACCTGGATACTGTGCAACAACCTTCCAGAGGGTGTTCAGATCTTCATCAATGATGTGGGCATCAAAGGCCCTAAGAGGTATTATGGAGGCCCCTGAAATTTGTTGCTTCATCTTGGAATATGCTGAGACGCTGGAATGGATCTTGTTTTGGATCAAGGAGGCAGGACTCACAGTTTTGGGGAAAAAGCTGGCAGTCTGTTTTCTGGCGCTTGAGGTCTTGGGACATGTGGTGGCTTTTGAAGTTAGGTAGATTGTGGAGAAGAAACAGAACAAGGTCCTCAGGTTGCTGAGCCGTGCACAGTGTTGCACATCCTCCAGTTCCTGGGGTTGTGTGTAGCTACGTCTGGGTGTTCATTGAGAGGTTTGCAGAGGTGGCAAGTCCTCTATGAGCATTGAAACAGAAAGGAGCAAAGTGGGAATGGACTACCAGGTGTGAAGATGCGTTTGCAAAGCTCAAGGAGATTTTTGGGGCGCAAAATTGTCCTCCAGGAACTTGACTATGATTCTGGAGGGATATGCTTGGCAGTCAATTCTAGTGAGTTGGGGGCAGGAGGAGTACTAATGCAGGAGGAGGAGGTGAAGGATTGTCCAGTGCTCTACAAGTCAGTTACCTTTACCGCAGTCAAAAGCCGTTACTTGCAGCCAAAATTTTAGTTTTGCGTAGTTAACAAGATTGTGCAAAGGCTCCAGCATATTCTGTGGGGTGTTCATTTCAAACTCTTGGTGGAAATCAAGGCCTTGGCATGGATGATAAACTTGCCAACACTTCCAAATGCTCCCATGACCAGGTGGGTAGTTTTTCTCCAGATTTTCTCTTTTAGTGTGGTGCATGTTCCAGGGAATGCATTCACGATTCTGGATGTGCTGTTGGGGTATCCCCAGGAGGATCTGTACAAAGGGGCAAAGCCCCTCAATGTGGAAGCTCCAGTCATCCGGGTAGGGGTGGTGGAGGAAAAGGTTTGTCTTCCGTTGCGCCAGTCTGGGCATTAAGCGGTCCTGTGATCTTATTTGCAGGATCTCTGGTTCTACAACAGTACAGAAAGTGAAGTCATCTGCTGGGAAAATTGGTGCACAGTAAAATTTTACCTCCAGGAAGGGCAGTTGTGATGGCAGAGTTCTCCTGTCCCTCTCATGGTTGCAAAATCAAGGATGGATCAGGAGGTGATCTTGAGGTGTCTGCACAATGGTCTTGGTCATAGGGGTGAGATCAAGATGCAAAGGAGGGTGAAGGCAAGATTCTGGTGGCCAGGAGTTTTATGCGCAGTGCGGGAGTGGGTGAAGTTGTGTGTAGCCTGTCAGAGGTGGAGCTCAAGGTTGCCCAAGGAGGTCAGTCATCCTATGGGGGAGGACACATTTTTTGGGAGGTTTTCTCTCAATGTGGTTCATATTAAGGCAGTTAATTTCACATACTTACTTGTTGCGCAAGATAATCTGTTGAGATGGGTCAAGGCTTGCCCTCTGGTAAAGTTGTTGGCATAAAAGGTTGCTCATTTCTTGGAGGAAGACTGCTTTGTGCAGTATGGGTTGATTTGTCTAATCATGGTGGACAGGTGGGCAGAGTTCCAAGGTTGTTTGATGACCCTGGTTCAAAGTTGTGGGCAAAAGTTTGGCTGTGTAACAGAGTACTATCCAGAAGGAGCTGGAATAATTGAGCGGGGGCATCAACCCATAAAGGATGACCTGGTGAAGATGTGCAGAGAGGATGGAAAGAGGTAGTAGGAAAAACTTCTAGTGGTTCTCTTTGTGGATCACATCTCTGTGAATCAATCAATGTGTTACTTTCCCTACAAACTGCTCTTTGGACAGCAATCCATGCTTCCAGTTGACATCAAGCTGGAGACATTCTTGGGCATGGATTGGTGTAAGTTGAAGAACTCTTCAGAACTGGTTGAGGCGTGCGCCAAACAAGTTCTGAGTCACAAGTAAATGTTGGAAAAGGCCGCAGAACAGTTCAGAAAGACCCAAACTGTGTCTGTCTGCTACTGGGACAAGTGCCATTCCCACCGTCTCTGGGATCTGTTGCAAAAAGGGGACTTGGTCTTGTTGTACAACTGTAGTCTTGAATCTCAGTTGGGAAGGCTTTTTGCTAACCAATGGAGTGGGCCGTATCATGTGGCTTCTAAGTTCATGGGCGGGAGTTATCAGCTTGAGGAACTGGACGGGACCCCTCTTAAACGGAAGGCTGCAGATTTGCATGTGAAGCCCTTCTTCACGTGTGGATCCACCTTGTTTGAAAAGATGGCAGGGATAACACAGACTCTGTAGACAAAGGCACGGCTTTGGAAGTAATTGATGATGCAGCCAACTTGGGCTGTTTGTCTTCCAAGGGGCCCACCCGCGAGGTAATGGTCCAGCAGAGTAGGAGATTGAAAACCGCTGGGGGGTGGTCACCAGTGCTGGATGGGAAAGCCTGATCTGGTAAGGGGGTGTTCTAGCTGGGATAACTAGACACCCCAGAATGTTTGTTTACTTACTTCTCTGACTGGATTGGTTTCTTGGATTGGTACTGGCTTTGGTTTATAATTGTTCCAGGAACATGGGCATGGTGCAATTCCGGTTTGATATACTCAAGGACAAGCCCTGCAAGCAGAAGGCAGAACAAGGAGTGGTGTGATGGAACATAAAAAAAAAAAAAAAAAACCTCTTCTCTTTTCTTTTCTTATCCTTTTCTTTTTTTTTCTGGTTCTGTTTTTCTTTCTCTACGTACAGGGGTGATGGGCCTGGATGGGGATGTTTGAAGTTAAGTGAAGGGATAAGCTTGTCTTGGTGAGGGGGTGCTCTAGCTGCTTCACAGCCAAAACAACTAGGCACCCCAGAATGTTTGTTTTCTGCTGTCCCTCTCTTTCTCCGGTGTTGTGTGGGTGCACTGGCAGTTCAGTGTTTGTTTTGTTTTTCAGGAAAGTTATGGGGAACTGTGTGGCAGTTTGTCAGAGGCAGTCCAGGTACCTCTCCAGAAAGATTGGGAAAAAGGTCATGCAGGGACTTTGGACACTTCACTCATCACTCATGGCCATGCAATCGCACACAAAACAGGTTGAGATTCAGACTTTCTTCTCACTCTCTCTCATAGCTCATGGTTGCTCTCATGGGGACACTCACTTAGGGTGCAAGGCTGCTCTCACTGGAGCACTCAATTCATGAAGGAATGCGCGCACAAACATGTATTTCTAAAGATTCAAGGAGAGGTGTGGATAGAAAGCAAAACAAAGGGAGGAGTTGGAAAGAGGGGAAGGTGGACAATGGTCCTAAGCCATCTCCATCATTTCCATCATCTGTGACTGCAACACTGCCAGTAAGGCCCAAAATGTGGCCAGGATCTCACCTCAGGTGCTGAGAGTTGAGAGGAAGTCCTGAAAAAGTGTGGTCAACCGATCCACTTATTTGTCAAAGTTTGCCACCAGGAAAGCCATCACAATCAGAATGTCTGGGATCTTGGGTGGGCTTGCTAACCAAGGGGCTGGCAGTGATGGAGGGGCCTTGGACAGGCTGCATGGGGAGTCCGGTCTGGGCAGCAGTGGCAACAATGAGATGACCACTGAACTTGGGGCACAGCCCTTGGGTTCCAAAGATGACTGCAAAGCCAGGGCTGGACCTGAAGGGCAGATGAAGTGGAGGGGCCACAGCATGGCGGGTGGTTTGATTGCCAGACAGTTGAAGCACATGCGGTTGGCCCAGAATTGAAGCACTGCCTTCAATTCTGAAGTGGTTGCAAAGTCCTCCTTTTGCAGCAGGCCAGCACGATGGAGGGGCAAGGCAGAGTCATGGCTCTTGCATGAGGTTGGAGGTAGGGGGGGGGGGGGGGGCTTGAGGAAGGTGGGATGATGGGGAGCTGGGTGGAGTCCACAAGTGCTCCAAGATTGAGTCATCACTGGAAACTACAAACAAGTCATGATGGGCCCTCTGGTGCAGGCAAGGGTTGGGTTCAGTACAAGCGCAAGGAATGTCATTGCCAAGGGAGCAGCAACAGTGGCCATGGTGGCAGGCAGGGGATCAGGGAGCATTTGTACCTGTTACAGGTCCATCTCCTGGTTGCCTCTTTACCCATAGGATTAAGCTTGGATGATGAGTCTTAGAGATGATCGATCGTCTGATATCTCTAGTCGGCGCGACTGAGATTTTTTGTCGCTCGAGACCGATGAAGAAGAAAGATGAAACCTCAAAACCCAAGAGTCCATCTAACTTGAAATTGACAGTTTGATTCGATCGTTCTATAGCCTGATACGACCCAGTTGGAGTAGAGGAGGAAGGAAGAGGTAAGAATGAGAAGGAGGACTGCAGTTCTAAGGATGGAGTAGTAGTCATCGTGAGTTCGATTAACCTTCACGGTCAGTTGGTTATTCTAGCCTTCCAACTCTATTGATCCGACTGTGTAGTCCATCTAAGGATTGGATTCAAGTTACCATAGCAGTCTGCCTGATTATCAACAGTTGTGGATTGCCGACACGACAAGAGGCGCATCCCTCGTTTCGCTCGAATTACCATCTTTCAACCTGATTGCTCCGACGAGGATGATGATGATGATGATGATGATGATGATCAGGACTAGGAAGAACAACCACCACCACCATCAGCATCATAGCCTACTGACGACCATCCAAACCTGCTTCAATCCCATCCATCGATCACCATCAACATCACCATCACCATCACCTTCACCATCACCATCACCATTACCTTCACCTTCACCCACTCATCTCCTGATCAATCGATTCAGATCAATACATTCATTCGACCATCGTCAACCTCAGCCCATCAGATCTCACTCACTCCCAACCAATCTACTCATCGAGCATAGACCCTATCAGGTATTTAATCTCCAACTCTTCATTCGACCCTCTCTAGTTCACTCCCACTCATACCCTAACCTCCCTCGTTCGTTCTCGATCATCCGCACCACTAGGAAGATGCCTTGGATGCCTGCTTGGATGCCTTAGATCGTCGCCTCTCCAGATTCGCCGTCAGCTTGCCTACAGGTACACCTTCCATTCTCGTCCTTCCCCCACTCTAATCCCATCATCATCCTCCCCTAGGAATACTATACCACTTCTAAATTTTAAAGCTCAGCTTGATCATCAACATCCCACTGACACACTCCATCACTCCCTCCCCCCCCCCCCCTCGGGCCGGGCCGGGCCGGGTTTTTCCCTCCCTGGTCACTCGAACTACTTACTTATGTCAGGCAGCGGTAAGACGGTCAGTTCTTTCAACATCATCCTCGGACCAGCGCCATCCCAGCCTATCATCAAGACCTGACTCCAGCAGATCGATCGGACTTATCAATCCTACTAGGATGATCATCATCACATCCTTACACCCATCTAGACCGTCTTTTTGAACCTCATCCACAGGATCCCAATCTCAAAACTCCAATCAAACCCAACTAGACCATGGAGATCGATGGTGATCGTCAACAGTCTCGAACTGGCTCATCAAACCATCCATCAACTCAAGAAACTCTTTCCCGACACCGTAAGCAGTCCGACTCAAATCTTATAAATACATCAGATCCAACCGAGAGCTGACCGATCGAACCTTACCCTCCTTATGGACTTGACTTCGTCGTACTAGTCCATCGGCATCGAACAAGGCTCCAAGCGTGCCTCCTACGATTCCCAAGTTGTCATCGCTACTTATCAAAGTCTCTATTCGAAAGATCGTTTCAAACGATTCGATCCCAATCAATTCAAGTGCATCATAGTCGATGAAGTTGAGTTTTCGTCTTCCTTCTCTCCTCGGTCCCATCCCTCCTCCCATCAAGTGATCCCAAGTTCAATCTTATCAATTCTGCATTCCAGGCTCATCATACCTTATCCTCATCCTACCTACGTATTCTTTCTCATTTCAATCAAGCTATCAACACCCCTCACCATTCGTCCCTAGATCGATCGAACCATCAGGTCCCCATCGTCGGATTCTCGGCTACACTCTCGAGACATGATCGATTGGCGTTATCCGCCGTATTCCAAGAGATCGTTTACCACTACGAATTGAGGGATATGATTCGAGCCGGCTGGTAATCCCGTCTTTCATCATCAGACCTTCTTGGACTCAATCTAAACCTAAATCGACTAGAATCGTGCTCAAGAGCCCATCCTGGTCCTCTTGGCATCTCTAGGCTCTCTCCTGCTCGGTTTACCTCCGTCAAGGTCGATGTCGACTTCAGTAAGCTCGCACTATCATCTGGTCAAGAACCAGATTATGTTCCAGAACGATTGGCAGAGGTCTTGGACACAGACCCCATCAATCAACTCTTGGTGTCCGTTTATCTGAACCGAGCAGGTGAATCCCTTCGTCGAATCGAATCCATTTCGTTCCGAAAGCTTCATGTCGATCTCATCCTATCTCCTCATCTTGCACTCCAACCCTTCCTTAGCCGATCGGAAGTCAACCTTGATCTTTACCGTTAACATCCGGCATATGCACCGATTAGCAAACAAGTTTCGAGAGGCTGGGATCGACGCTCGGATGGTTTATAGCGGTACACCCACCCCGGAACGAAAAACGTTACTAGAGGATTTTCGATGTTTACGATTTCCAGTTTTAGTCAATTGTGGTAAGGTATCCTTACAAGATTGGGAGAATCGGAATGTCGCCTACCAAGCCGATGTGGTTGCCTTTGTTTTTTTGATATATCTATTTGTTTCATTCCTTAGCTGTCTTGACCGAAGGAGCCGATTTACCGAACGTAGACTGTATCATCGTGGCTCGCCCTACTCGTTCCAAAACATTATTGAGTCAGATGATTGGAAGAGGGTTAAGAAAGTCCCCTAGGACTGATAAAACCGATTGTTTGGTTATAGATCTCCTTGGTAGTGTCGAACGAGGAGTGATTGTGGAGCCTTCCTTGGAGGGACTTGATCCCGATCAACTTCGAAATTGTTCGTCAATGCCAAACGTTTGAACTACTGACTGAGCCCATTTGAAGGTAAACGAACCGGCCCCTGATATTCTATCCTATCCAGGGTACACCGAGGTATCAGGAAAGACAGTAGGAGAAAACTTGACGCCCGATAAGTCGGAGGAAGAAGGCACTCAAGACACTTCGAATTCCGTTACCGTCAGCAAACTTACCTACACCGACTTCGATTCACCTTTTCGAAACGAGCCGGATTATAAAAATATCGGAGACCTTTATCAACTAACACGGTACAGCTGGGTGGCGTGTGGTGATGGGATCTTTGTGTTGGAGTTATTGGGACAAGGCTACTTGCGGATTCAACCCGAACGGGATGAGGCTCGCTCTATGCACCACCTGATCTATCTCGTCCGAAAGATCAAATATCATGATCCACAAAATGCGCCGCATCAGATCCATGCCAAGCCTCAGTTGATAGGAACCGCACAAAATATTTCCGAAGCAATCAGAACAGCCGATGCTTTCTTAAACCAAGCGACCAAGTTCAAAAAACTCGGATTGTCGTCAAGTATTCTTCAAAGCTTAGAGCGAAGGGCACCATGGCGTCGATCGGCAGCGAGTGAACAACAGATCGAGATCATCACCAAGAGATTGGGAGGTTCCAAGTTTGAATTCCTGGTTAAAGATTTAGATGGCCTGACGAAAGGTCGAGCAGCTAACCTATTGACAAGGCTCAACCATGGTCTCAAGGCTCGATTGAATCGTCAACTGACCGAAGAAACTCGAATGAGGAGAATCGCGTCGAGGAAGGATAGATCGACGATCAAGGTTGGAAGATTGGTGGACGATTGAAAGTTGACGATAGAGGTCTGGTGATCTGATCGGCTCCTGTTATTATTTTTTTTTTTAGTACAAATTCATACCTGACATCAGATGTCAGGATGGAGTGGCGCTTGGAACTACTGGTTCAGGACTAGTGTGAATTTTTAGATACGTGATGATACAACAGAGGCGGCGACGATCTTAGCTCTTAGAAGATCAGACCGCTTCAACCATGTGGACACCTATCTGTAACCCGGTAATGGATAGAAAACAAAGGTAAGGAAAAGAACATAGAAGATGGACGGAGAGCCGTTGATACATGAGGAAAAGAAACTGGACTTACAATGATAGGATCCCCCAAAGCACGAGTTAGAAGCGATGGGGGAAACTACCATTGAGTCTCTTAGACCCACTATGAGTAGGCATGACACTCAAGGAAGACGGGAACACGGAAAGGAATCTATACCTGTGACGCCATAGACGTCCGTGCTGAGTTTCAACGGTGAGGAAAAGCGCACCTGGTATGACGTCAGAGGTTGGTTGGCGGTAATCGAGTGACTTTGAAGGTTCATTATGTGGGCGGTTGATTTAATGAGATTGATCTAGGTCACACTTTCAACAACTAGTCAAACCTGACCAAAGGGAATCTTGGGATCTGTTTTTTTGAGATTCTTCTTTTGAGAATTGCACTCATTCAGATGTACTTTTCTTGGAACCACTCGATCTTGATCTCGATCTCAATCTTGTTCTGTTTTTTTTTTTTTGAGGAGCAACAATCTTCACTGAGTGGGCGAGAAAGAGGTGTGGTGTGGTTGTCCCCTACTGAGGTCAAAAGTGATTTAGAATGATCAAGCTCTGGTGGCTTGAAGAATGGTTTTTGATTTATGAAGACCTCGGATGTATGTCGTCACCATCATGAATCAGAAAGAGAAGAAGAAGAACCTCTTGAGACAAGAATGTCAATTGATCGGTTGTCAAAGTCTTGATAGTCAATCTCATCCTGATGGATCGATTGATCCAGCCGACTGGCAAGCTAGAAGAGCTAGCAAAAAAAAAAAAAAAAAGGACTCATTCGATCCCTTTGAAAGCAGAGGGGACGCGCGCAAGCGCAGGGAGGGGGGGGGGGGGACAGCTAGTCAAATATCTCGATTGGATTGTTGATTATCTGAATCTCCTAACTTTTTTCTTGAAAAAGAAAGAAAAAGAAAAAAAAAAAAAGCTTCAAAACGATGTCATGATTTGTATGCATCATGCGTTTGAAAGAGAGAAACAGGACAAAATCCCTGGTTGGGTTTTTTCTTTTCTTGTCTCAGTTGGGTGGGTACGTCTAAGTAAATATGTAAATATGTATGTATATGTACATACGTACATACAGTGGGTAGAAAAAAATAATGGGACACTGAATGCCCTTATTCTTGTTTGACCCATGTTTTTTTTTTTTTCTCACTTAGACCATCCATGATTTGTCTTGGTAAACCTGCTGATTAGCCAAGTTGACCAAGGATGAGCTGAAATTGTGAGTTAAATAGGACCTCACTACGTAGCAAGCTTTTTTTTGAAGTTTGATCAAAAAAAAAAAAAAAAAAAATTGATCAAGTTACAAAAACTTAAAGAGCTTGCTAACCTCAACCCTTGACAGGATTTACAACAACCTCCAAAACTCCACCACATCCAACCCTCCATCATCATCACATCATCATCCATCCATCATCATCAAGAACCATCCAAGTATCCACCCAAGGTTTGTCCCATTCCCTCCCCCTCATCAACCCCCCCTCCCCCCCCCTCCCTCCTTCCCCCAACCCCTCTGATATTTGTACCACCAACCCTCCCCCCCCTCCCCCATCCCCCATCCTTCCTCCACACCCTCCAATATTCCTACCACCCACCCTCCCCCTCCCCCACCAATACTCTTACCACCAACCCTCCTCCACCCCTGCCAATATTCCCACCACCAACCTCCCCCCCCCCCCAAATCTGTCCTTCCCACTCCAAATTTCCTAGAATCCTCCCTCCCCCCCCCCTTTCCCCCCTCATCCATTCCTCCACCTCCAATATTTTCAAATCATCTCCTCCACTTTCTCATTCTGATGCATATTTTATCCCCCTTGTAGTTTGTTTTATATAAAACTCTTCCCCAAGCCTACTAATTTATATCATGGTCAATCTTGACCCTCAATCCACCCCTGGACCACACACTCCTCACAACTCCACCAAAAAGAAGTGGGCTCCAAACTTGACCTCTCAAGAAGAAGAACAGCTAGCACAATCTTGTATCCACATCAGCAAGGAACCAGAATATGAAACTGACCAGTCTGGGGTATCCTTTTTCAAATGCATTGAAGATGATTTAAACCTGCACTGCAAAACTGACTACTGCAATTATGATTTCATTTGGAGAAGGTATGAAATTGTTCTCCTTCAGTTCTCCATCCACATAACAAGTCATTGATTGTTAATTTTTTTTTTTTTTTCCAATGAACAGGTGGGAAAACTTGAACACTGCCACACTCAAGTTTTTGGCCATCTACTGAGGAATTGAGCTATTGACACCAAGTGGATCCAGCCTGATGGATTGAATGCAACTTGCCAAGGAGCTCTATGCCCATCAAACAAAAGGGCAGAAATTCAAATTAAAATCTGTGTGGGAGGTACTTTGAAACCATCCAAATTGGATGGGTGATCCCCCAAGCAATCATCATTCAAACACCTCCCTAAATTATGGTGGGCCCTCCTCACCCTCTCCTTCCAACCAATATGACCATTGACCAGAAGAAGTCAAAGCTTCCAAGCCAAAACAAATGGTTTTGGAACACCAATCCAAAGAGTCCAATGATTTCTACCAATTCCTGGCATTACTGGACACTATAGTCACAATATTGAATTCTGCCAGAACAAAATTTCTGAAAAAAATGATTCACTTGTGGAAGGGCTGTACAAGCTTGAAGTCAAGAAGACCAAAGTTTTCAAAAAAAAAAAAAAAAACTTTATGAACTGGAAGTTAAGAAGACTAATGTCAAGCAAAATCTTGATGAACTCAAAGTGAAGAAGACCCATGTGAAGGTAGCCATGGGTCAGCTACTTGTCATCATCCTTCAGTCCAAAGTTAGTTGCCCAGATGATGATAGTAAGGAAACACCCAGGATGTTGAAGAGAAAAAAAAAAAAATTGACTTGAACTTGAGCCCTAAGAATCTGAGCATTCCAAACGGTCTGATTGGTCGATATGATTTTTTTTTTGTTATCAAATCTTGTGTACACATTACGTTTGATGATGATGATGATGATGATGATTTATTTTTTTTATTTTTTTATTTTGATTTGTATGATTAATTTTTTTTTTTTTTTATTATCTTCAAACTAGATTAAAATTTTTAATTTATATTTTTTTTGCTGGTGGTGTCATATCTGTGTAAGTGGGTCACACCTTAAATGGAATGGAAGACAACTTTGTTGTCAAAAGTGAGAGTAATTTTTTTTTATTTTGTTATTTTTTTTATTTTTTTATTTTTTATTTTTTGGGGGGGGGGCTTTTTTTTTGTTGGTTTGTTGATGGTCTGACTGCTAAAGATTATAAGAGGAAAAAAAAAAAAATCCATGTTATTCAAAAAATTTTCTTAAAAAACAAAATCATGTTGAATGCTAATCAAAAAAAAAAACTTTTTTAAAAAAAAATAAAACAATCAAGCATCAAGTGTAAATTGAAAAAAAAAAGAAAAAGAAAAAGAAAAAGAAATCAATGTTCAAATGAGTTTTTAAAAAACCCCAATCATGATGAATGCTATTCAAAAATTTTTTTTTTAAAAAAAAAACAATCAAGCATCAAGTGTAAATTGAAACAAAAATAAAAAGAAATTGATGTTCAAATGAGTCACCTCTTCAACCAGTTAGATACCTTCAAATCATTCATAAGCTGGAAATGGAGAGTAAAATGATGAAGAGAAAAAGAATTTTGAGCATGAATGTGAGAAGTATGAAACAAATGAGGATTGTGCATGATAGGTGTTATAGTAGTGTTGGAGGTTTAATAATATGAGTTAGAATTCAAGAAGGGATCACATGGTGATCTCTCCCCTAAAATCATGTTGTGGAGGATAATACAGCACTTCATTATCTTGACAATATCATTCCTCATCCATAATCTGCTGGGATTGCTGATGATTGAAAACCTTTCCTGCAGAACTCCAAAAGGATGTTCAATATCCTTCCTTGCACCTTCTTGGAGTGAGCTGAAGTGTTTGGTTGGATCATCTTGAGAATTTCTGAAGGACTTGACAAAAACTGGCCAGTTGGGATATATTCCATCTGCTAAATAATATCCATATAAATATTGGTGGTTTTTAACTTTAAAACTCACATCAGAGGCTTATCCTTTGATCATAAAAATAAAAAAAAATTGACTCAGCACATCAACCTCCAACTGAACAGATATTAAAAAGTTAAAAAAATATTTTTGAAACCCATACCAGTAAGGAATTCATCAAAATATATGAATATTTTGAACAAAATTTATATCATTATGAGTCCCCAGAAATCCTGAAAATCAATGCCAGATGCACAAGTTGAAAAATGCAACTGCTTCCAAAACAATAGTGGGAACACCTTCTTTTCCTTTATATTGAACAGACCAAGTTTGAGGACAATTTTTTCAAGCCAAGTGCATTCCATCAATACTTCCAAAACAGCCAGGAAAATCACAATCCTCATACTCCTTCATGATAAATTTTAGCTCATCATCAGTTGGACCACGTAGATATTCATTCCAATAAATTTCAACTATGTCATTCAGAAATTTCTTTGGAGTTGCAAGTGCTTTGGTTTCTCCAATACAGAAATATTGATAAGTAGAGTCAGCAGGGAAACCATAAGCTGATTGAGGGATAAAACTTGTAATTTTTTGATGAGGGGACAGGCCAATCTTCCAACAGAAATCCTTAAAGAGAAAATTAAAAAAAAAGCACCTTAAAAAAATACCAATCAGGATTCATCATGACTTATTAAAATTGAAAAAAAATCTGATGCAATAGCTCAACATACCACTCTTTGTGTCCAATATTGGTCACAGGCCCCCAAGTCTTTTACTAGCCTCTCAAACAGCATCTTACTCATTCTGAACCTCCTTTGAAACATATGTTCAGGGTATCTTGAACATTGTTTACATTAGTCCTCCATTATCTTCTTGTGGCCTTGCATCCTGTAATGGTTAATTCTAGCTTGGTTGGTGTTCTTTTTCTGTTTGCTGAGTTGATGCATAACATCTTCAATTTCAAGGAAAATACTTCATCAAGCAGAGTTTGGTTGTATGGGTGATACCTGGCTCTTGGGGAATTGCCAGGGGAAAAGTATTGTGTTGGGGTGGGTTGAAGCTGGTAAATCAAGGGAGATTTTGAACATTTGTTAATGGTGTGGATAGCCTCAATTGTTGGGTTTGAATGTTGTGTAGTGATTATGTGCAGGTTTCTTATATTTTAAATTTTCATACTCTTGACTACTTGTCAACTGTGTGGTGGCAAGCATTTTTAAAGGGGTCAACAAATGCAGTTTGACACTTGTTAGCTACCTGGAAAGCAGGCTTAGCAACCATGATTGCACCTTGCACTTGTTAAAGCCCTCACTTCTATTTTGTTGTGCTAGCAAGGGATTAGCTAAAAAGAATTTAATGAGAAAAGATTGTGGATGCTCCAAGATGTACAGGAAAAAAGGTTAATTTTTTTTTTCTTTCAGTAATTCAGCAACCTAATTTTATTGTATGTACAGGGGGGGGGGGGGTGACAAAAGTCATCCCACTGATTGGGTTTTCTTCCCCTTTTCTTCTTGTACCATTTTTGGTTCTTTGCTTTTAAAACAAAGAAAAAAGACAAAATGGGTTAATTATTTTATTTGGTGTCTTTTATTTAAATAGAAATGTTTTTTTTTGATTTGAAACCAAAGATTAAGATTTTTTTTTTTTTTTTTTTTTTTTTTAAAAAAAAAAGAAAATTCAAAATTGGATCATGGTTTTCTGTGTATGGATTCCAAAAAAAAAAAAAAAAAGATTGAAAAAAATTTAACAATCACAATTTTTTGATGGCCAATTTTAGATTTGAAATTTCAGGGTTGCAAACGGTTGTGAACTGCCATTCACAACCAATATGGGTTACAAATGGCAAATCACGCCCCAAAAATGGATGTGCCATGTTGCTTCCAACTTGTGCATCCCCCAGGGGGTTGAAAACCCTCAATCACAACCCATTTTTAGTAGTGATTGGGGAATTGTGACCTAAAATAGGTTTCAATTGGGAGTTTGAAACCCCCCAGGGGATTCACAAGTGGTTTTTGGTCTTGCGGGTGTTTTCCAGGCCCATTTTGGGGCTATTTTGCCCCAAATGGGCCATTTTAGGGGGGATTTGGGTTACCCAGGCAACCCTGGACCACACTTGAGTGCTGTCAACCCAAATTTGGGGATCTGGCATACTATGTGGGAATATTTTACCACAAAAAGAAACTTGGAAATCAAAAAAATTTTTCCTATTGGCAAAAGGGCTCTTGACACAAACCACCTACACACCCAACACACACCCATTGGATGAATTTGTTGCATAAATTAATTTTTATCAACCCAAAAGTGAGCAAACTTTTGGAGTTGTTGGATCAAAGATTGAATTGAATACTAAATTGCCTTTAATTTTTTTTGGTTTATGGGAACAGTGGCAAGCCCAAGCCCTCCCAGATCAAACATGGCTAGGTTAAAGGACTTAATTAAAAGTGTACTTAACAAAGCTTTGGTGGAATCTAGGTATTTGGGTAGGGAGTTGGAAGATAAAACATTGGAAGCCCCAATTGCATCCTCATCTAGGGTTAAAATTGAGGAAAAAGATGTTTCTTCACAACTAGAATAAGATGTTTTGTCACAACTGGAATTGACTAATGGTGGTGGGTCACATTTCATATGTCATTTGACTGAGATGGCTTTATCAATACACTAACATAACCATGTGGGGTAAAACTATGAAACTAAGGGGTGCCAGAACCCCTTGATCCTCCTCCTGTGAGAGCCTTTTTTAGTAGGAAAGAAGCTGAGATTTATTGTCAGAAATGGGAAGCCATGCATGGCTACGCATTTTCAATTTTGTATTCAAGGAAGGATAAATATGTTGATCTAGCATGCAACAGATTTGGGGTTTATGAAGGGACATTCCTCACCAAATTTCAAAGGCAAACTCACACTAGGAAGGTCAGGTTTCAAATCATGATTGGTGAAAGTTGGAAATTAGCAGATCCCACATGGAATCTCTCCATTAGAAATGGCCTACAGAATCATCAACCATTTGAAAGCCCCTCAGTGCATCCTCAAATGAGGAGAATCTCTGGGAAAGTGTTGGATTTAATTAAAGAAGGAATGAAAGATGGTCTCAATACAATTTACATTAACAGTAAGGGTGATGTTAAATTCATGGCTCATTTGAGCTGTGTGGCATGGCTACACGGCCACACCCGAGCCATGCAGACCCCACACAATTTGAGTGTGGCCAGGCTGTACTCCACATGGAACTGGACTGCCGTGTGGTGGCCGCAAAACTACATTTGAGCCATGTGGAGCCCCAGACAGCTCAAATGTAGTTGGTTTGCCATGCCATATGGATACAAGTCTGGTGGGCAAAAAAAAATGGGGGCATAAAATAAACCAAAATAAACTCAATAAAAATACAAAAAAAAAAAAAAAAAGAAAACAACCAAAAGATCAAAAAAAGTTGATTTTTTGGTTAAAAAAAAAAAAAAAATAAGAATAAGAAATAAAGTAAAAATAAGTAAAAATAAATCAGTAAAAATAAATCAATAAAAATAAAATAAAAACAATAAACACTGAAGACAACCAACCGGTGTAAGACTCCAAACGGTGCTAGGCCGTGGCAGTTCTGTGGAGGGGGAAGGTGCTGTTTAGGCTGCCCTCCTGAGTGTTACAAAAATATTTAAATGTAACAAAGATCAAAGTCCAGAACCTGGTAAACAAGGGACCAAGTGTAAGAGGATAAAGATTATAGTGGTCAGTAGCTGGGAAACAACACTATATGAGTCAAGATGATGCTGGGGAAAAATTTAATAGAAGAAGTCAAGGTTTGTTCAGAGTTCAAAAGACAAGGCAATTTGTAAGTAACAACACCCACAAGCTAATAGCTCTGATTGTCAGCAGAAGCTTAGGAAAGATCAACTCAATCACAAACAACCTCCAGGTTCTCAATGAACCTGCCCAACTCTCTGCAATCAAGCGCTTGAAGGGTACCAGATAACTTTGGGTGGCTGCACAGGACAAAGCTTAATTTTTTGAAGAAGCTCTAGAAGCAAAAAAATAACTGATTCAAACAAAAATAAACCAACACTTCTCAAGGGACTCAAGAGTAGGGTGGCTGAATTCAACTTCAACTGAAATGAAGGGAGGTTTAAAACTCCAGGTTTTAAGCTTAATAAAACCTCTTCAGTCAAACCTGACTGATTCCAGAAAGATAATTAAAGGATGATCAGGACCAGTATGGTTGGATAAAGGGATCAGGAGTGGTGTAACACACTCAAGAATTCAATCAGTCAAATTCTTCTTCAACCAGAAAAGCTTATTGGTTGGTGATAAGGATCAAGGATCAGGGTTTTGAGTATGGAGGCTCAAGGATCAAGGGGCAATCATAGATATACCCAACTTTTAGTCTCAGATAAAGGGAAATGAGACCCCACAGATAATGTATTTCAAGAGGATACTGATGATGTTACTCCCCTGGTAGGATAGGATCTGATGATGATGATGATAATGATGAGGGATGATGAGTTGGTTGTTGGTTGTTGAGTGATGGACAATTGTAGACCTTCTTGCAAACAACAATTGGGTTGACTGATGGAGGAGGATCAATTGGAGGCTGATTGAGGTGGGGTGAGTAAGATGGGTTGAAGATTGGAAGCATCGTTGGAGATGGTTGAAGTATTGGAGGAGGTGGAAGGAGAATGAAGGGAGGAAGAGGGTAGTGGAGGGATAAGGATGATCTTGAATGTTGAGAGGATCAATTGATGATGAGAGCTTGGAGGGAGAGGATGATTGGGATGGAGGGGGATATCTCGGGCCAAGTGGGTCTTGGCCCACGCGTTTGGCCAAAAGGAAGTGGGGAGCAAAGAGAGAAGGGGTTGAACGTGCTACATAGATGGTGAGGCCAAGAGAGGCCTGTCCTAGACAAATGGGACAAAGGGATGTTTGAAAGGACAAGGAAATTGGAGAAGTGATACTGAAAAAGAAATTCCAATTTTTTTTTTCTTTTTTTTTTTTGATAAAT
Source organism: Puccinia polysora (assembly GCA_025617555.3). NCBI lineage: Eukaryota > Fungi > Basidiomycota > Pucciniomycetes > Pucciniales > Pucciniaceae > Puccinia > Puccinia polysora. The sequence goes on from CM062619.1 coordinate 60,299,137, forward strand.
GACACCTAAATAAAAGAATTGTAGAAAAAATTTTTGAATTTTTGGAATCTGGTCCGGGGTGTCCAGATTTGGTCACCAAATCTCTCTTCAACTTACAGACTGTCCCTAGTCTGCATCTGAGCTTGATGTCATAAAAAAAAAGAAAGGAAAGATGATTGAACACAAAGAATGGCCATTTCATCTTGAGGGTGATTTGAAAAGAATATCTTGATCCATCCAAAGAAAATCCTAGAGTTGACTGCAATAAAATGAAGAAGGCATCCCAGGTGCTCATGTATGTGGCATACAGTAGAGCTTCACAACAAAACGCGGCAGATGACCCTGGTGGTGCACAATTTGGAGGACTTAATTCTGATTGAAGTTGTCTCCATGACAATGAAATTTCTTGACCTGATCAGCAGAGAACCTTCTGGCCATCTGAGTACCATCCAGTTCCTCCAAAACATATGATCCACCTCTGACTTGACGGACCACTCAATAAGGACCATTCCAGCGATTGGAAAAAAGCTTTCCCCACTGAGTTTCCAAGGATCAATTATAAGCTAAAACTAGATCACCAGGATTCAAGGGATCCCTGAATCAATTGGAATGCTTATCCTCCCAATACTGGACTGATTTTTCCCTTGAATCCATCATTTTCTGATAAGCTTTGTCACAAACATCTTCACTTTGCTCCAGTTGCTTGGATCTGGAAACCAATAGATCAGTGGTGGAAGAAACCTTTTCCGAAGAAATACCTAAGAAAGATTCCATTTCCAGATCAAGAGGAAGGACAGCCCTTTGACCAAAGAGGATTTTGTAGGGTGAGTAGCCAGTGGTTTGTTTAGTTGAAATTCAATCAGGGAAGAGGACCAGAGGAAGAAATTTGCAACAATTCTTTCCACTTTCAAAAGCCAACTTGACAAGAGCAGCCTTCAAAGGGGAATGGCCTCTTTCCACCATGCCTTGTCCTTCAGGATAATAAAGAGTGGTCACCCTATGTTGACCAGGAAGCGATTGGATCATTTTGGCCAGTTTGCCACCAAACTCAGAGCCACCATCAGTTGAATAAGATCAAGCCAAGCCATGACGCATTTTCCAAGTCTCATAAAGGAAGGCTGCTACTGATTCAGAGCTGAGGTTCTTAAGAAATTTTGCTTCAACCCATCCAGAAAAATCATCTCTAGCCACAAGGGGGTACTTAGCTCCACCAGCCTTAATGTGAACCACATCCATAGCAATCCTTCCAAAGAAAGTGGACTCTCCAGTGGGATAACAAATTTCAGCCGGGGGCCTAAGATCACCTTTCTGACATACTTCACAACTCTTGCACCATTGAGAGACTGATTTCTTCAAAGATGGCCACCAGAATTGTTTGTATATACGTTGATAGGTCTTGGTTTTGCCGCAATGCCCAAGGCCTCCATGGAGACTTTTGAGGATTGAATCTTGCTTAGAGGGTACGTTGATAGGTCTTGGTTTTGCCGCAATGCCCAAGGCCTCCATGGAGACTTTTGAGGATTGAATCTTGCTTAGAGGGGATTGTGATGACAATTAGAGCACAAGGATTGCCTCTTTTCATAAGCCTAGTACCTTGGACAAAGAAATTGGAGGACTTCCTCTTGAGCAATCAAAAATATTTGGCAGAGAGATCAGGAGGCCTTTGGAGAGTGGAAAGGTACTGCTCTAATTTTAGCCAGAAACCTTGTTGGAAGCCAGAATAATCTTGGGAGGAAAAGGTGAAGAATGGACAAATTAAAGGCTCCTCCTCATCAAAGTCCAATCCAAAATCCAATTCTTCATCTCCAAGGGGGCGTTGAGATAAACCATCAGGCATGGTGAAGGATTTTCCAGGCCTATGAACAATATCAAAAGAAAAAAGTTGGATAAAGGCCACCCAACAAGTCATAGGAGCATTTGGGAGGCTAGGGGCATTGCTCATTTTGATGATGGATTGTGCGTTGACTTGTAACTCAAAGTGTTGACCCCAGAGGACAGTTTGGATTTTCTTCAACATTCAAGCCATGCCACAGAGTTCCAGTTTTGGTTGGGAGTACCTGGATTCTACATCTGAAAATAACAAGGATTCATAGAGAGCAGGACGGTCCCAACCATTTTCATCTTCCTGAGTGAGGACAGCCCCAACAGATTGATAACTAGAATCAACAGCCAGTTTGATCTTGCCAGCTCCAGGTCCATAAGCAATCTTTTTCAAGACTATGTCTTTGCCAACCATCACTTTAAGTAGCTGAAAAGAATGTTCACAATCTTGGTTCCAGATCAACTCAGCATCTTTTCTGGTCAGGCAACGTAGGGGAGCACAGATTTTGGATAGAGATGGGATAAAAATTTAAACATAAGTGACAACACCTAGAAAACCCCTGACTTCAGTTGGATTGATGGGGGTAGGCCAAGAGAGGATTTTGTTGACTTTGCATGGAGCCATCCTTCTTCCTTCCTTGCAGACCACATGAACAAAAATTTCCAGAGCAGGAACACAGGCAGTCAATTTGGATCTGGAGACAGTGAGGCCAGATTCTTTGATTCGGAACAAGATCCTTTCCAAAGTGGTTGCATATTCCCAGATAAATTGACAGATTCCTGAATGTTAGGGTAAGAGCTCATTGTTATAATCAGAAACTGGTCCTTTAATTCCGCCATCTTCAATAAAAATACCAGCATGATAAGGGATTTCATCGTGGAGGATCCAAACCATCTGAGCCTGATAGACCGCAACCAAGTTGGTGGCACCTTGAGGCAATCAAGTAAGTTGGAAACAACCAAGGGGAGTATCAAATGTAGTGAGAGGGCAAGAAATCGGATGTAAAGACCGTTTGTCATAGCCACCCATAATGTCACCTAGACCATAGCAAGCTCTCCCAGAGAAGGATTCAACACATTCTTCAGTAGCGGGGGGAATACCAGAGTCTTTAATAGTAACCTTATTTAGAGGCCGGAGATCATGAACTATTCTAAGTTTACCGCTACTTTTAAGGACACAGAAAACAGGACTGGAATAACTCAAAGTTGACTGTTTGTATAAACCGGTTTGGACTCGTTCCCGGACCCACTTGATGAACTCGTTGACTTTGGCAGCAGGGATTGGGATCTTTTTCTTTTGCCAGGGATCATGTTCTATTACAGGAATGATATAAGGCAGACCATAGGACTCTTTCAAGAGACCTCTCTCTTCTTCACAGAAAGCAATAGCTTTTTCCCTAAGAGCCAAGAAATTTTTGATCAAATACAACTCATCAGGTAGAAGCCATCCATCTGGTCCAAAGTTGACTACTCTCAGACGTTCTTTGGTGACAAAATCAGAGGGGATGAATGGACCAGCAAGAGATTGAGGTAAACCACAGTAAGGATTGCGGGATAGAGGAGGATGCCTAAGAGGAGGGTTGAGATTGAGAGGCATTGGTTGGTTGACTGGTTGGATTTTCCTAGCGACTGGTTTATATTTGGAGGCAAAACAGAGCGTTTCTTGTTTTTGCCAAGAGTTGACCAGAGAGATCTGACTACAAGGATTGAGACCAAGTTCTAACGCCTTCCAAGTTTGATGTTCCGCAACGTTTTTGAAAGGTGCCTTTTCCATAAAAGAAGTCCCAGGAGATAATACATTGCTCACATGTGTGGCACAAGGTAGGGTTTCAAAAGTGATAGTAGTAGGATACCCTGGTGGTGCACAATTGGGAGGACTTACTTCTACCCCAATTTGCCTCCACTGAAGCCCATATTCTTCCATACCAAGGCCACCAAAAATAGGATCAAGATTGGGATCTAGTTTAGACTCATTGCAGAGATTCAAACCGGAACTGAGAGAAGGTTGATTAGGAATAAGAGTACAAGGAAAAGAAGAAACAACAGATGAAGAAGAAATATTTTTGGATTTTTCCATTTTGATTTGTTTTTGATTTTTTATATTTTTGAGATCAGAAGAAAACGTTGAAAAGAAAGAGAAATAAGCCTCTGGGATGAGAGTTGACCCTTGAGTTGAAGTTTGAGGCTGAAAAGAACTACAACTTTTAGTAGGATCCACTACTCCCATAAAAAATGAAAGGAACTGGAATTATCCTTCTGTTTAGGGAAATGACCGGGGAAATCTCTTTCCCAGCAACTAGAATCCAAAGAACAAATAGAAACCTCAATTTTTCTACCATCTGAATTGGGGAGGAGGATTCTCTCCCCAACTTAATTGGAAAACATCAGAGTTGCTCCAAAATCAATTAGGAAAGGTTGACCCAAGATCATGGGTCCATCCAAGCGTGTGATCCAGAAATTACAAGTTCCAACAATTTTTTGGCCAATCCGGACTGGAATGTCTTCAACGATTCCAACCAATTTGCAAGACTGGTTTCCTATTCCATACACTGAAGAGGTGAAGCTGACCCTAGGGCTGAGTTTCAGTTTTCAGGCCATAGCATCTGAGATCAAGTTGAGCTGAGAGCCAGAGTCAACGAGGAGCAAGACCGTTTTAGCTGATTCACCAAGATGGCAGGGAAGAAAACAAAGAGGACATGAGTAAAGACTAGACTCAGAAGAGGGATCTGTTCCACCAGAATCCTCTATCAAAGTTCCAGAGGAGACCTTGAGTTCCTCAGGACCAATTTCCACACATCAACAAGAAACCCATTTCTTCATTCCTTCAGCAACAGATGGAGAGATTGACAGGAGTTCAGCCACAGATAGATCAGGAATTTTAAGATCAGAAATTTTCTTTAAAACCCCTTCCACAGCATTGGGGTGATCTTTGAAAATTCCCCTCTCAAACCAAACTTTGGGCTGGGTGGAGGGAGGAAGATTGGGTGAAGCAGGAACAGGATCAGGGGATTGAGAAGGTTTAATAGATGAGAGATGAGGATCAGGGTGATCTTGAGACCTTTCCATGAGTGGTTCTTTTTCCACCTCCATGTCTTCTACATCAGAAGAGGGCTCAGGTGAGGATTGTCGTTTGGGTGGTTTTTGGAGGATCAAGGTTGGCAAGGAAGGAGCTTTATGAGGTTTGGGCACCTCATGTTGCTTCCTAGCTGGATTGGATTGGTAAGTACCAACCAGAGAGGAGGAGGAAATAGCTGGGGGTTACCAGGGTTGAAGAGTACCACAAGAAGATTGGAAATCCACAGAGGCCAAGGATGCCTTCATAGGAGGAGGTGGCTGGTAAGAGGCCACCACATGACAAATGGGGCAAGATGAATCAAAGGGGATTAGGGAACCATTGGGAAGAAAAAAGTTATTCCCTTTTTTCTCTACCAATTTCTTGTCTTTGTCCTTCTGGAGCTTGAGACATTGACCGGTTCCATGGCCTTCCCTGTGCCAATAATAGAAGACTAAAGTATTTTTAGGAACAGCACTAGAAGGTTTAGGAAAAGCAAGAGAGGAAATCTTTTGATCCATTTTGTTCTCAAAGGCTTTGAGAAGTTTAGTGATCTTGTCCATTGTTGCGGTTTCTTGGTTAGGCTGAGGGTTCTTACGCCTGCAATCAGATTCCATTTTATTCACAATCTTGTTTGAATCTTTGCAAGAGGGGGCATGGACTGGTTCAGCAGTTTTAGATTTTTCAAAAGTGAGGGCTGTTTGAACATTCATGACTTTATCCACCACTCCCCTAAGGATAAGGAAACCAGGGAGCTTGAATCAATTATCCCTGTTAGTGATCATGGATCCAGACTCAACCAGTTTGTACTTGATCCTTTCCTACACTCCAAGAGAAAAAGATTGGAAAAATCGGACTCAAATTTTGTCCACTGTGTCAATGTGATTGTTTTGGACAAGGTAGGATTGGATGGGATCCCAAGATTTCCTAAAGGACTGATAATTGGAAGCTGAAGCCACACCACCATTGGAGATCCACTGGGAGACAAGGTTATCTAGATCCTGCAAAGTAAATTGTGCTACATCTATTTTTCCCCAATAGGCCAACATTGCTCCCCACAGGAGGGCCCAGTTATGCCATTCAAAACCTTCAAACAACTTGATGATTTCCATAACTTCATCAGAGGAGATAAAAAATTGTAACTGGTAGGCCATATTGAATTTTCTAGCCCCGTCCACCAAAGCAGCCATCTTGTAGGAGTCCAAGAGGTGTTCCACGTTTTTCCCATTGAATCCTAAGTTCTTGATCTGAGGCTTGATCTTAACCATCTTAGGAAGAGTAGAAGAGTTTCTGGTAGATTCCATTTTGACAAATTTTCCTAAAAGATCCAAGGAGCAGATTTCCAAAGTGGCTCACAAATGTGGCAAGAGTAGGGTTTCTCAAAAAACAACAAGTATCTTGCCCAGATGGTGCACAATTGGGAGGAATTACTTCTATAACAAGTTGCCTCCACAGATCTGAAGAAAAAAAGAAAGAGATCAGATTTCAAAGTTGATGATTGTTGGGACTGTAAATCCCAAGGTTGCTGGTTCAATCCTGGCCTGGGGGACCAAATGTAAGACTCCAAATGGTGCTAGGCCATGGCAGTTCTGTGGAGGGGAAAGGTGCTGTTTAGGCTGCCCTCCTGAGTGTTACAAAAATATTTCAACGTAACCAAGATCAAAGTCCAGAACCTGGTAAACAAGGGACCAAGTGTAAGAGGGTAAAGATTATAGTGGTTGATAGCTGGGAAACAACACTATCTGAGGCAAGATGATGCCGGGGAAAACTTGAATAGAAGAAGTCAAGGTTTGTTCAGAGTTCAACAGACAACGAAATTTGTAAGTAACAACGCCCACAAGCTAATAGCTCTGGTCGTCAGCAGAAGCTTAGGAAAGATCAACTCAATCCCAAACAACCTCCAGGTTCTCAATAAACCTGCCCAACTCTCCGCAATCAAGCGCTTGAAGGGTACCAGATAACTTTGGGTGGCTGCAAAAGACAACACTTAATTGTTTGAACAATCTCTAGAAGCAAAACAATAACTGATTCAAACAAGGATAACCCAACACTTCTCAAGGGACTCAAAAGTAGCGTGGGGGAATTCAACTTCAACAGAAATGAAGGGAGGTTTAAAACTCCAGGTTTTAAGCTTAATAAAACCTCTTCAGTCAAACGTGACTGGTTCCAGAAAGATAATCAAAGGATGATCAGGACCAGTATTGTTGGATAAAGGGATAGGGAGTGGTGTAACACACTCAAGAATTCAATCAGTCAAATTCTTCTTCAACCAGAAAAGCTTATTGGTTGGTGATAAGGATCAAGGATCAGGTTTTTGAGGATGGAGGCTCAAGGATCAAGGGGAAATCATAGATATACCCAACTTTTAGTCTCAGATAAAGGGGAATGAGACCCCACAGATAATGTATTTCAAGAGGATACTGATGATGTTACTCCCCTGGTAGGATAGGATCTGATGATGATGATGATAATGATGAGGGATGATGAGTTGGTCGTTGATTTTTGAGTGATGGAAAATTGTAGACCTTCTTGCAAACAACAATTGGGTTGAGGACCCAATTGGGTTGACTGATGGAGGAGGATCAATTGGAGGCTGATTGAGGTGGGGTGAGTAAGATGGGTTGAAGATTGGAAGCATTGTTGGAGAGGGTTGAAGTATTGGAGGAGGTGGAAGGAGAATGAAGGGAGGAAGAGGGTAGTGGGGGGATAAAGATGATCTTGAAGGTTGAGAGGATCGATTGATGATGAGAGCTTGGAGGGAGAGGATGATTGGGATGGAGGGGGATATCTCGGGCCGAGCGGGTCTTGGCCCGCGCATTTGGCCAAAAGGAAAGGGGGAGCAAAGAGAGAAGGGATTGAACGTGCTACCTAGATGGTGAGGCCAAGAGAAGCCTGTCCTAGACCAATGGGACAGAGGGATGTTTGAAAAGACAAGGAAATTGGAGAATTGATACTGAAAAAGAAATTCCAATCTTTTTTTTTTTTTTTGATAAATGACACCTAAATAAAAGAATTGTAGAAAATTTTTTTGAATTTTCCGCATCTGGTCCGGGGTGTCCAGGTTTGGTCACCACACCGGTTGACTTCAGATTCAAGTGAAAAATTCAAGTTCAACTTGAATAGCCCTAAAGTAAAAGGGCCAAAAAATGCAAGAAGTCTTTTGACCAGACCTAAAGTAAAAGTGCCAAAAAAAATACCAGTCTTTTGACCAGAAAAGAAATACAAGAATTCTTTTGAATAGCCCTAAAGTAAAAACACCAAAAAAAACCAAGTTCAAATTGTGTTAAGCTGATTGCATCAAAAGCTTAACACATGTTAAGCTCGTGATGCAATCAGCCCAAACCAAGTTGAAATGACTTACCATTAAAATATCATTCAAAACACTCATCATAATGATGTTTACTCAAAAAAACTCAACATAATGATGTTCAAAATGTGATAAAACTTTATATCAATAGAATTACAATATGAGAATGTTAGAACAAACCCAAATGATGAAATTAATCTATAAGTTAGAATACAACTCAGGTTGATCTTTGAGGTGATCAACCCTACAAGCTGCTTTTTTAGAAATCATGGAAAATGGTTTGGAAATATAGGTAGGATTGGAATCACATCTCCCTTAAGTACAAGCTGGAACCAATGGTTATTGTTAACAAAGAAAATGAACATAGGATCTGATTGTTCTTTCACACCAATTTTCATAGGAGTAAAAGAAAAATGTGATTCCAATGAAATGAAACATATTGGTCTTCCATAAGTATCAGCTTTTATCTCACCCATGTCAAGCTTTGAAAGCCATTTTGAAGAGGGAATATTTTCATTGATTTCATTTACATCAAGTCTTTGTTCTATCTTTTCAACATCTTTACTTCCACCAAGGATCTTAGAATAGCATTCCTTATTTTTTGTTGACGTTTCAAGCATTTCTTTCCAAACTTTAAACTATCCATCCTCATCATACCCAAGTGATTTAGCAATGAGTCTAAAACCACCATTTCCATCACTAACTGGGTCCCAAAACTAACCCAAGAACTTATGTAATTTCTCAGGTATTTGATTGAGGTAATTTACTTCCTAAAATCAAAAAGTGGTCAGACAAAATTCTAATCTCATTAAAGGAATCATCACTCACCAAAGATGAGCTTCTGTTTGAATCCTCCATTGCATCTGCTTCATCCTTTGAAAAGGAATTGGATTCCAACAGCACCACACCCAATGAACTTTCAGTCTCTTCCACTGAACTATGAAATTTAGATGAAGAGCCTGACTTGGACTATAAACGTTTTGCAATCAGTTCATTAAACCAAAAATATGAACCTTTCACAAAAGAAAAGACTTACAATAAATTTTTCTTTTCTTCTTTGGTTCCCTTTGACTTCTCTTTGCATGATTAAGTTCCCTTTCAATGTTTTCAAATCAAGAAGGATCTTGCTGGGTATCTTTCAATTTTTGATGTCCTCTGCTTGATTGCAAGACTTTAGGTTCAATTCTTGGCTTTGATTGATGATTGGCCGTTTCCTTCATCAAGTACTTCAACAGCCTGGGATAATCTTGATCAGGATGATTCAAGATCATTGAATTGAGCTTCTCATGTAACTTAGGATTGTTGAGCAGTTTATCAACATCAACCTTTAAAAATTCAAAAGTATCAAATATTAGTCAAGTAGGAATCATCATTTTAGTCAAGTAGGAATCATCATTCAAAAAGTATTAATCACAAATTGATTTGAACAATCTTTTGGAATGCCATCATAGACTCCCCTCATCCTTTCATAGATCTCTCTCCAATCTTCATCACATCATCATTTATCCCATATATTCCCTTCTGTTATTTCTCATGGTATCATTCTCATGTTTCATCTCCATCCTTTACTTTTCATTTTGTTCCTCTCTGTGTAGCCACCAGTAGTCACTCTCAACCACATGTCATGTACGCGCTCTCCTTAGCTCAAAAAATCCAAGTCACACACACGCACGCACATGTCACAGACTTCAACCCGCTGTACACTACCTGAGGACAGAGTTTGAGTCAGACAGAAGACTCTTCCCTCATCCTTCTGTCTGCACCCTCTCTGCGTGTCCTCAGGTGAGTAACCTATGTTTCTTTTATTTTACTTCTCATTGCTTCTGATATATCTTTTTTTCATGTTCCTCATTCTGACTCCATGTTTCCTTTCATATGAATATGATCCTTCTGTCTGCACTCTCTCTGCGTGTCCTCAGATCAAGCACCCAATAGGTTATGAGCCCAGAGCTTTCTCAATAACCAAAAGCACTTGTTATTCAGAAGGATCCGTCACTTTGTTGGTGTTGTTAATCCCTCAACTATGGAAGAAACAAATTCCTCCCACCAAGTACTAAAAACACCAACCATCATTCCGCTCAATGCCCCAGGCTCCAAATCCAACTACCTTGACTGGGCTATGATTCTCCAAATCCATTTCCGAGCGTTGGGCGTAGGATACATGATCAATAATGAAACTCAAAAATCAAACCAGGATACTTTGTCATGGGACAACCTTGCCGTTTGTTCAGTCATCTCCAGGTCCATCTCCTCATCAAACTTTCAATTCATACGCAAACACGAGGAAAGCGCAATTGGAATGTGGAACGCTCTGCGCAACGCTCATCAAGAAAATCGTCCGGAGGAAGAATGTATTGGCTTTGAAAGCTTCTTCTCACCAAACTCAACAATAAAGACATGAAAACCCACCTTTCAGAGATAGTTTTGTATGGAGAGAAACTCTTGTCACTAATCACGCTTGAAAACCCTCTCACCGCCGATGACCTCCAATCAACCGCTATCCTCCTCTCTCTGCCCAACCACTGGTTGAACTGTGTCTCAAGCATGATGAACGAGGAATCCATTCCTTCCTCAAAACTCATTGCTGCCTTGAAACAAGAACACCTCCGATGTCAGACCAGAAACAAAGATGCAATGGCAAACTCAACTAAACTAAATCAACCCAGACATGCTTCATCATCCAAACAAAACCCAGAATACAGACCCTTGCGAACTTACTTCTGCACGCACTGTAGCGTGGAAGGAAACTCTTTCTCAAGATGCACTGAAGTCCGTAGGATCCTGGACCAGATGAAGAGAACCACAAACAAAACCAAGAATTGATCTTCTGAAAACAACTCAAGACCCGCAAACGCAAATCTAACTAGAACCAAAACAAACAAATCCAACTCAGAATCTGACGACTTCTCCAACTCACAGATCATAGTGCATGCCGGATCAGCCGTATGAAATTCCTTGTCCCCTCCTCACAGGATCCAGGGCAATTTCAAACTCAACTCCGGTTGCTCAGTCTCAATGACTCCTCATTGTGACCATCTCACAAATAGAACCCCCAATAACACCGTCATCCGCCTTGCCAATGGAGCTACCATATCATTGCTCAAAAAAGTAATTATACCCTTTCAATTTGGACTACTCAAGGCTTTGGTTGCACCGGATCTCCACAAACCTCTTCTCTCTGTCTCAGGAATCTGCGATTCAGGACTGATGGTTGTTTTCCACAAAGACAGCTGCAAAATCTTTCACAAATCAATCTCAAATATTAATCAACCACCACTTCAAACTGGGTACAGGAAAGGAAACCTCTATTACCTATCACAAGTGAATGTAAGCAATGAAGAATCAATCCGCTTGAGTATCACTCAAGCTTCTGACAACAGTCTTTTTGGGTATCATTGTAGGCTATCTCACCTAAATCTGAAATCCCTCCAGAAATAACTCAAATCACATGGCATAAAACCACAACCAAGGAAAAAAAAAGACGTCCAACAATGCACCACGTGCATCCAATCAAAGATGACAAGACGGCCCTTCCACTCCCATCTCAGCTACCGGTTGTCAAAACCTGGGGAACTCATCCACACCAACGTGTGTAGTTTTGAGACAACCTCCAGGGAGGGTTTCCAGTACTTTTTAACCTTCATTGATGATTGCTCAAAAGCCCTTTTTGCCTACCCCATTCATCTCAAATCAGATGTTTTCCAAACCACCAAATTGTTCATCTTGTTTTTTGGAAACAAATACAATCTCAAAATTGTCGCCATACGGTCAGACAACGGAGGCAAGTATCTGAACCAAACCATGAAAGAATATCTCGCTGAAAAAGGGATCTGGCACGAACCTGGCCCCCCCACTCACCTCAGCTGAATGGGGTCGCCGAAAGATCCAATTGCACAATCTCCAACATGATCCAATGCTCCCTTCTCTCCTCAAACCTTCCAAAATATTTCTGGGCCAATGCCCTTCAACACTGTCTCCATCCCTTCAACTCTTACCCGTGCAAGACCCCCCAAGGTTTTGTTTCACCAAACTCCATCCTCAAAGCGCCAGATATAAGACCCAACATCCTCCGTCCATTTGGGTGTCTTGTGTGGTACAAGGTCCCGGGTGCCAACAGACGCAAACTCAATCAAAAGGGCCGTCCGGCAGTTCTCCTTTCCTACCTAAAGGATTGCATGAGATTTCGCCTCCTTGACTTGGTCACTAGGAAAACCCTGAAGTTGCAAGACTACCTCTTTAACAAATCCTCCTTTCCTTATGGCCACTACCCCGTTGATAACGCATCTCTCCCTACCATTGCCGCAGAGCTTCTGTGGCCCAAAAAAATGTTGACTCCCTCTCCCAACCCACCGTCTGATCCGGAGACCGTGACCCCCACTCCCCTTTGACCCAATCCGCCGCTTCCCAATACCTCCACCTTGCTGGATGATCAGCCATCTACCATCCCGCTTGCCCCCTCCTCTATCACCCCTCCTTCCCCGGACATCTCCGCCACTGGGCTCTATTGCTCCACTAGCCCCTCCCTCTCCAATGATTCCGTTCTCCCTCATCCTCTTGCTCTAACTCCCCCAGATTTGTCTCCATCCTCTCCCGAGCCTCCTTCTTCTTCCCCTCTTCCAGCTTCCTCATCTCTCCCTCCCCATATTTCCCTGTCCCCTTGTGCAGCTTTGCCTCGTCAATTGTTGCGCACCTCTTGTCTGCCAAACCGCTACGGCAATTTTGCCCAACGTACTTCTGTCAAGGATGACCTCATCGCCCCCAAGACCTGGAATCAACTCACGCGCTCACCCCATTGTCTCCATTGGATTGCTTTGGCCCAAGAAGAGATGTCCTCCCTCCAGGGCATGAACACGTGGACGCTTGTTCCCCCCCAAAAGGTCGCAAGATCATCCGCAGCAAGTGGGTCTTCAAGGTAAAGAGGCGTCCGGATGGGTCCATTGTAAAACTCAAGGCAAGGCTTGTTGCCATGGGTTTCTCTCAGGTCCGTGGTTTGGACTTCTCCAAAGTCTTTGCCCCCACTCTGCGGCTTGAAACGCTAAGGCTCCTTCTCAGTCTCATGGCTCACAAAGGATGGGTTGGCCGCCAGCTTGATTTCAAAACAGCCTTCCTCAACGGCCATCTTGACAAGCTCGTCTTCATGGCGCAGCCCCCCGGTTTTGAGAACCCCCGCCATCTGGATTGGGTCTGCAAAGTCACCAGATCCATCTACGGACTGAAAAAGTCCCCTCGTCAATGGAACATCAAGCTTAACTCTGCCCTCATCTCACTCGGTCTCTCCTGCTCTCTGTACAATCCCTCCCTGTACTACAAACTTTCTGATGGAAACCTCATCGGAGCCGTTACCTCCCACGTGGACGATCTTGCCATTGTTGGTACCAATTCTTTTGTCAGCTCATTTGTCAAGTCCGTCAGCGTACGTTTCAAGGTTGGCTCTGACAAGGATCTCTCTTTTTTCCTCTCTATTTCCATCATCCGTGACTTCAGCGGCAAGAGGGTCTCTATCTCCCAGGACCACTACATCTCCTCTGTCATGAAATCCTTTCTTCCCCACAACACTGCCACCGCCTGCACCCCTACGGATTCCCAATTCAAGGATCTTGTTCAGCGTGCGGACGGTTCCCCCCCATCTCCTCCCCAGTACAATCAACTCGTTGGTTCTCTCCTTTGGATCTCTCAATGCACCCGCCCCGACGTTGCGTTCGCGGTCAACCATCTCTCCCAGTACCTTCAAGATCCCTCCCTCGACCACTGGAACGCTGCCCTCCGCATCCTACGATACCTTCACAGCACCCAACATCTCCGCCTCACTCTCGGCAGCCCATGTCTCAACCTTACGGGATATTCTGACTCCAACTGGGCCGAGGACAGGTCGGATCGTTGGTCTACCTCCAGATACACATTCTGTCTTGGACAAGGCGCCATATCGTGGAAGTCCAAGAAGCAACCCATGGCCTCGCTCTCCAGTACCAAAGCCCTCTCTGACTTGTGCAAAGAGGGACTCTGGCTCCGCAACGTGCTATGAAAACTTTGCCTTTGGGGTGCCTCCCCTGTGCCACTGCTCGTTGACAACAAGGGCACCAAAGCGCTTGCCAAGAATCCCAAGCACCACTCCAGGACAAAGCACATTGACGCTCATCACCATTTCATTTGCGAGTGTGTTGACAGAGGCATCTTCATGGTAGGTCATGTCACAACCAAGGATATGCTGGAAGATATGCTAACCAAGCCTCTATCCAGGGTACTTCTTGAAGCCCATCAGCGGCTGTTTGGTCTCACCGGCTCTGGCTAGCAAGGGGGGGTGTTGGAATGCCATCATAGACTCCCCTCATCCTTTCATAGATCTCTCTCCAATCTTCATCACATCATCATTTATCCCATATATTCCCTTCTGTTATTTCTCATGGTATCATTCTCATGTTTCATCTCCATCCTTTACTTTTCCTTTTTTTCCTCTCCGTGTGGCCACCAGTAGTCACTCTCAACCACATGTCATGTACGCGCTCTCCTTAGCTCAAAAAATCCAAGTCACACACACGCACGCACATGTCACAGACTTCAACCCGCTGTACACTACCTGAGGACAGAGTTTGAGTCAGACAGAAGACTCTTCCCTCATCCTTCTGCCTGCACTCTCTCTGCGTGTCCTCAGGTGAGTAACCTATGTTTCTTTTATTTTCCTTCTCATTGCTTCTGATATATCTGTTTGTCATGTTCCTCATTCTGACTCCATGTTTCCTTTCATATGAATATGATCCTTCTGTCTGCACTCTCTCTGCGTGTCCTCAGATCAAGCACCCAATACAATCCAACTTAAACCAACTTACAGAACTAGAACTGCAAGGTTCATAATCCAAATTACACTTTGGATGAACATCTTCAGGCACAATGGAGCCTATTGAAGCTAGTAGGTCTCCTATTTTGTGGGAACAGGGAAAACCCATAGTCATTGCATATGACTTTGTGCACAATTCCCCATCATGGTTCCGCTTTAACCTCTCTAATTGATCCCCAACAAGTTTGAATTCTTGTAAAGACACCTTTTATCCCAATGGTAACATCTCATTAGGAAGAACTATTCCAATCTTTATTCAAGAGTTTTAAAGGGAAGCCTGAACCAATTTAATTTGATTGAAAAGGTGTCCCCTCTAAGTTTTGCCAAACAACCCACATTTTTCCCAACAAATTTGAAAGGAATTGTTTGAGAGTAGCATGGGCCCCTTCAACCTGACACATTGTTTTATTTCCAAAGTCAGAGTTTTTTTGATTCCAAGCTTTTACAAATGTTCCTTTGATAAGGAATATTATGATCCATATACTCAAGTACATCCTCACAGTCTGCCAAAAAACACTTTATACAATTCATAATGTAAGCAACCCAAAACTTGGAAGATTAACAGTAGAGGCAGTGATTTGGAACCTAATCTAAGTTCTGCATCATTGACCTCTGCCTCCTCCTTGGTTTTTTGAGGCCCCATACTTAGCCCACAGAGACATAAATCTTTGCCATCCTTCAAAGTCATTATTAAAGTGCACTTTACTGTTTGCTTGTTTGTTTTTAGACAAGTGCCATTGACAGCATTTTCTTGTTGAATCAGGGAATATTTGTTCTAGAGCACGGATCAAAGCTTTTTTATGGTCCATCACAAAGACTTTGGGAAGTCTCTCAGGATCATAAGCTGACTCCTTGAGTGCATTTACAGACCAACTGCAGAACTCAAATGTTTCTCTTGTTATAAAAACAAGAGCTTTGGTTAAAGTTTTCTGGTCAGAATTAATTCCTTCAATGTGCAATAGGGGGATGTTTTACTTATTTGTCTTATAATTAAAATCCATCATAGCTATAGGATGGAATTGCTTGCAAAGCTTTAATGACTCTGGGTGAGACAAGAATAGGGCCTCCACATGACCCTCTCCACTGAATTTTTGTCAGCCCTGAGACATATACAGATGTCCAATTTTCTGCACAACTCATATGTTGACTTAGTATAGCACTCCAGGCAAACAGGCAACATTTTTTCAAATATGTTGCGCTGATGTTTTTGCCCACTCTGCCCCTCAGAAAAAACGTTGCCTGGTGTGTGGCAGAAACGTCAACTGAGCGCTCTTGCTTGCTCCTCACCATTAGCTCAGACAACCACTTGCCAGTATTTTGTTTCAATCCTCTCAAGCCTCAGGTTTCATCAATGCCTCCCAGCAAGTACTGTGCCTGTGTAGCTTGTGTTCAAGGTGTTTTTTCAGTCAGAATGGCGTTGAAAACAAATGTCTCCTTGTCCATCCTTCAACAAGATCAAAACATCAAGCATCCAACGCAAGGCCCAAAATCAAACCACCAAAAGCAACACCTACTCAAACCCAGTCCAAGAAACATGAGAAGTTGGACCAGCATATTCAAGAGGAAGAAGATGTTTCAACAGTCTTCCAACCTAAATCTGGGATCTACTTTAAGTGATTAAAATTTTTACTTGTGTTTTGTCATACTTCAGCTAACTTCCTACCATTGATTTAGAGGCAATCATGTTATTTATCACATGGCTTTACTTGGTCTGTGGCCTCAGCCAGGAGAAGTGCAGAATTGTGCAAGATCATATTTTATCCATTGTGGCAATTTTTTATCAACTGTAAACTCCCAAAAACCTTGATTCAATACTTTTGAAGGATTTTGGCACAATTCTCAAGCATCTGGATCTTACCCCCAAATTTTTCACGTACATCTGCTGTCCTCAATGTTACTTGCTCTACCATGTTGAAAGTTTGGAATTTGTTTGTTCATACAAAATCACCAAAAGTGCCCCTGTATGTGGAAACAACCTCACCAAACCTGGAATAATGCTCCGCCCCAATATCTTACCACTTGTCCAATCTTGCAATGTTCCAAATCCTCTTTCAAAATTCAAGGTGGTTTTTGTTACTCAGGACTTCAAGGAATGGTTAAAATGGTTTTTATGCCTACCTCATGTCAAACAGTTAATTGAAGATTGGAATGAAAAAATTGGCCAGGCTCCTACCAGCTTTATTTTTGACTATCAACAGTCCAAAGCCTGGAAAAAGACCAATTACAATCAAATTGAGCCAATTGGAAAACCCAGCTATTTGAAGCTCATGTTTTCACTCTTTGTTGATTGGTTTAATCCCTCTGGGAACAAACTTGCAGGCCGGCAATCTTTGGTTGGGGTTTTAGCTCTCACCTGTCTCAATTTACCACCCAAAATTTGGAATCAAACTTGCTACATTTTTCTAGCTGGTGTCATACCAGGTCCCAAAGAACCAAACATGATAACAATTTCCAAGATCCTTCAACCTCTGATTGATGAACTATTGATCTTGAAAACTGGTATCCAGATTCTGACATACAAGTTTAACAATGGTTGGAAAGTACAAGTGAGGCTTGGGGCAGTGATAGGAGACATTGTAGCAACACATAAGGTGGCAGGGTTTGCTTCTCATTCAGCTACTTGATTCTGCTCCTGGTTTTTCTGCCACAAAGATGATCAATCTTTCCTTCAAATTGAAAAAAAGCGGAATGGACATGATACTATTTTGCAATCCATTCAATGGAAGGAAATGCCAACAGCTTCTGAAAGAGAGAAATATGTCAAGAATACCGGAATTTGGCAGTCCAAGTTGAATTGTTTAGCATACTGGGACCTGGTCATGCATGTTGTGCTTAGTGTTATGCACAATTGGTACAAAGGTGTAATTCAACCCCATTTTTGCGTTCAATGGAATTTCAACTTGGAAGAAAAAAAGGAAGGAACCAAACCAGTAGGTGCTTCAAGCAGCAATTCCAATTCAGAATGTGTCTCACAATAAGATGAAAGAGATGACAGGATAGGAGGGCTAACTATGATGGAAAAAAAGAAAATTAAAATCTACTGGAGTCAGTTGTGGTTCCTCCGGGAGTATTGAGGATTCCAAAAGCAGTTGGTACCCCAAGCAATGGAAAACTCAAGGAAAGCAAATGGCATTCCCTAATTTCCAACCACCTTCCATTGGTTTTTTTGGATGCTTTTGGTGGAAGATGGTCAAATTAATGGTCTCAAATGCTTTTATTGCTAGGAAATCTGTGCAGTTTGGTTGAGTGCATGCATTTTATTGAAAGAAAGAAAATTACAAAGGAATCTTGCAGGGAATTCAATAAAAATTATCAAGCATACTGTCAGTTGTCTAGTGTCTTATGTATTAACGTCTCAATTTGACCAAATCACGATTATTCTCTTCATATTGGAGAGCTTTTGGATTGGTGGGGACCTCCAATTGGAATCTCTGAGTTTGGTGGGGAGAGCTTAAATGGCATGCTCCAGAGTTTGTCAAAAAATGGCTTATTAGGTTGGTTTTCATTACTCTTGGCCTAAACCTTGCCATTCTTTTAAGGTTTCCTCTCTCCAGGGGACATTGAAGCTTCAATGATGAAGCATTTTTGTCAAAGACAGCTCCTATCACACAAGAAAGAATACAAAAAAATACAGCTAGAAAAGAAAGCAAAGCCAACTTAACTCTCTTGGACTTACAAATTTACAATGTCCTTCTAAACCACTTACAATTACTTGATCAAAGCCTGCGTGATTATCAAGACATCCCTCATCCAGAAGGTGCAAACATTTTGATGCAAAATGTTGAGCAACAAAAATCAATGACATCTTCAAGTGGGGAAACTATTTCAACCTGACTACCAAGCAATGGAGTTTGGTGGGAGGAAAATGGGCAGAACATGTACAGTTTTTTTATTCACATTTTGCAAATCAACAATGTTGAATTACCGTCTCAACACTTGACTCAAGTTATTATTGAATTGACTAAACCCATGAAGATCAAGTAAGAGTGAAATGTTGAAGTGGAATGGGGGGTTTACTTAAGCAAATGCAGGTTTCAGTGGGTGAAGTGAAACCTGGTGAGTATTCATTGGTGCCGGCTGGCAAAATTGGGGGCTTTTTTGCTTACAAGCTACTGGATGCTTGGGTGGTTGGGAATACCCACCCACTGGTACTATGGAATGCAGTCCATGATTCCAAAATGGAAAGTACTGACCCCATGGAGGCCATGACCATGGACATTGATTGCATTGGTGCTTAGTAGTTTTGATTTTTTGACATGTTTTATTTCCACTCTTTGTTTTTGTTCAAGCTGCAATTCACGCTCTTCATTTCTTTACTCCAGCAACTTTGAGTCAAAATGCCTCCAGTCTGACATGGGATAGGTATTGCTTGTGATCTACCCCAACAATGGCAACTACAATCCTCTTGGTTCAGTAGAACATGGAGCAATTGGGAATGCAGTTTTGTGTAAGTTGCTCCTCCACTTGGAAACTCACAGCTGACCGCAAGGATTAGCTAGTTCCCTGTGCAGAACCATACCTGTGGTAAATTTATAATTGCCTCCTTTGTCTTTCAGAAAAAAAAAACATGCAAAAAAAATGGCCATGCAGCCATAGATTTACACTACCAAGTATTGAAACAACTACAACAATATATTTGAGAAAATAGATACAAAAATCAAACAAAACAATGAGTAAAAAAAACAGAAGAAAAAAGCTCACAAAACTGCAGATAAAAAAAAAATGAATGGAAATTTAAAGCTTCAACTGGCTTAAAATATCTCCTTGTCAACTAGAATCTTGCTATTTCCTTCATAGGCTTGTTTGCAATCATCTGAGTCAAAGGCTTCACCAGCCTCATTATCAATAAAGTCATCATTGTCCCCATTGGGTTCACATACACTATCATCATCTCCAGAGGTATCTGAGCGGTTGATTTTGGTCCCACAGTAGCTCCCATCTCCCTCATCCTCATTTCCACTTTCACTATCTTCCCTTGCAATTAGATGGTCAAGATTGTATGGACTGGTTAATATGTCCCAATATTTCTGGGTGAAATTCTTGGTGCACAACTTCTCATTGGGGTGTCTTTTGTCTCTCAACATGTGGGATGGGTTGGGTAAGAAGGCCACCTTGTTGAAATTGGCAGAAAAATCCTTGACTGAATGTTGAAGGTTGTTGAACCACTTGGCATTGTAAAAGTCAAGTGGTAAACGTTGGGGAGCCTTTGGAAATAATTTAGGCTGTGGTTTTTTTGGGAAAATACGTCTTTGAAATTGGTTTCTCTTTCCAAGAGTCTTGTAGGATTCCATGATGATCTTTTCAAGACAACAAACAAATTATTTGGCTGTGTTGGAGCGGTAGGGAAGGGTCTTTATTATGTAAACCTTATGTTTTGGGTTGTCTTTGTCATCACTGTGAGCATGAAGATCTTCTAGTATCTTCTTGTAGCAAACTGGAAAATTTTTTTCAACAGAAAATTTTTATTGAATGTTGCAAATCTATGACAGACCAAGAAGTCAGCAAAAGAAAAAGAGTCTACTCAAAAATTAAACACTTACGTGTTCACATCCTTTGCAAATGACTTTCTTTTCTTCCTCACAAAAGTAAGCTCCTTGTTCTTTTTGTTCTTTTTTGAATTTTTCCATCATGAAATGATGGACAAAGTGATTTTAGCACTGTCACAAGATTTCCATATTGTTGAGATACTTTAAGTTTATTTTCATGTAGTTGTACGCTCCAGCAGCCGCAATTTGTCAAAAAGTGGAGATTGCTGAGAGCCAACAAGCTGAATTCAGCAGTGAGTCAACAGGTTCTTCAAGATTTGGGCCCCAGATGCGGAGTCCCATGCGTGCCAAACAACTACAGGCATAACTGATGAAGGTTTCCTCAATGTGGAAAATACCAGGGCCAACATTCCTCCATCCTAGACGTGCATTCTTGAGTGTTTGGATCTCACTTTTGGAAATCAAAGGGGTGGAGTTGCTATTTGAGAGCACAACTTCCAACTGTTTTGGATCTGTGAACTGGCTGTAGAACTCCTGAAGGACTTTGTGGCAAGGTGCTGGTGGGATAGGTTGAGAATCAATCAAACCCCACAAGATTTTAATGTGAGCATAGAGGGCCAGCTACACAGGAAAAAAACTGCATCAGAACTTCAAACAAGAAAATATAGCACATAAATCAAACAACATATGTACCTTAGTCTTGTCAAAATTTGGAGGGAGGTCTTCTAGAACAACCTGGTTGTGCTTCTTTGGTGTGACCAACTTTGGAGTACTTTCACAAGTTTTTTTATTGGAATTAGTGGGTTTTGACTTTGGAGTTGTCAGTTTGGGTGGCCCGCTTACCTGAAATTATCAAGACATTTGACTGATTAGGGTCAATGAAACATCACAAGAAAGATACAACACTCACAGAACGCATAGGGTTTCCCTGTTTCCCTTTGACAGATGATTTTGGGTTCAATCCAACTTGACTGGCCTGGGTCATGCTAACAGATGTGGGAACCAATTTGGAAAAATCTTGCTGGGCAATTTGGAGCAAATTGATGGTGTTCAAAATTTCTTGGATTGTGATGTCTTTCTGGCCAAGCTCCTGAAGCTTCTCTCTCAATTGCTGAGCCTGCTCGGTCATGGTTAGAGTAACAAACTCTTGAAAAGCTTTATTGGAGCTAGGAGCCTCAGCATGGTAAGGAGGAATACTCATTGTGAGCTAGTAATTGGACGGTAGACAGCTAGGCACAGTTTGGTATGGGGTTGGCGGTAGACAATAAAGCTGAAATCAAGCATGCACTGCTGATGACATGGTAGTTCATGTCCGGAGGGGGGGTGAATTTATAAGCTGTCAGTGGTGGTGGTTGCTTGCTTACAGAAACTCAGTGTGGGCTGATTGCATTGGTTTGTTATGTACACATCTGACAGCTGACAAAAATGTCTCAGCTGGGTTGATGAGGCTGGTTGATTAACTCACAAACCCAGGCTGATTGTGTGGGTGGATTTTATTAGGAGGCTAGAAGATCCTATTTAGGTTGATTAGGCTGGTTGATGACCTTACATTTGCTTGCATTTCCTTAAATTTCAATGCATGTTGACCTCAATATGATTTGTACCCAAGTTGGTTATGAATTTAAATAAAAATGTAATCATGTGTAGTATATGTAAAGTGCATTACGGATCACACCAAGCAAGAACCCTTGAGAGCTTTGGTGACGTTTCTGCCACACACTAGGCAACATTTTTTCTGAGGGGCAGAGCAGGCAAAAACATCAGCACGACGTATTTGAAAAAACGTTTCCTGTTCCCGCAGAGTGTAGTGGTTAAGGAATTTCTCTTTTATCTTCCTTCAGAGCACTCAGGTTGTGTTTTCAAGTCCCCATTGATTCACTTTATCAATAGTATTGATTATTTTGTAACTTTATAAAACATTATATAATAATATTTTTATAGTATGTTTTTAGCAACAGAAATCATCACATAGAACCTTGATAATTTATATTATAAGTTATGGAAGATATTATAAATTTGTTCTGGTTTATAATCCTCTGGATGCGCCCAATTGGATGCACAATCAATCTCTATAAAGATTTCCCTCTGTGGAAATAATATTCTTTAATAATTTCCATCTACCATGACCCATATATAGGTAAATTATTATTAACTTTCTATTTACTCTCCTACCAGCCTGTAGATAACTTTCAGGAACCCAAAAATGCTGGAAAAGCGTACATACAGATACCATTAAACTCAACTGATGTATATTAACTCTGTAGGATTAATTACCCAGAGTGTACATACTTATGTAAATTAATTTACATCCGCCATTATGGTTTTAAACCTTTTAACACATGCCTAGATGGATCTATCTAGAGTTATGTAAGGAGATATAATGATCCTGAGGCCTTGAGAGCGTCCTCAGGAAGGAGAATAAGTTTTTGGGGTAACTTACCTTTCCTTTCAAGCTTCTGGATAAACAAGTTACAAACTCACATTGAAAATAGGCCCCAATGAGTGTGTTTTTACTGTTAATCATTGGGGAAGATTACATGGGGCTCTGAGCCACTGGAGAAGAAATAAAGAACAGTGGTGTACTCCCCTGATGATTCCCTGAGTCCCCTGAGGACTCCTGTTAATATAAAACAGGAGGGTCTTGCCCCTGTTAGACCTTTTCCTCATTGTATTATTGTATAAGATATTGTAGAGTTAAAAAGCCCATTAAGCTTAAGCTCAAGAAGAAGATTGACTGGGGCATTTTAATTTAATATCACATCAATCAAAAAAAACAACAACCAACTCCAACTTTGATTCCAAGGTCCTTTTTGGAGTTTTAGCCCTCTCTGGCTACTATAAAGGGCGTAAGCTTCCAGGTGTAAGCTATTCTCCTTTGAGCTTTATTAATTTAAAGCCAGTCCCCTGAACATTTTTAAAGTTTTAAGGTTTGGATATTGTACTCATAATACCAAGGTATTATTTGATTTTGTTTGGTTTAAGCCATTGCTAAAGTTATTTAAGTCATTAAAGCTGATTTAATTCAACTTTTGTCTTAATTTGCAGGTATAACCACAGCCCTTATGTGAAATAGAGGTTATAACTCTGACAATTTTTCTCAATGAACCCAGCCTGAATTAACAAGTTGTTCAAGGAGGACCTCCATAACAATTTTTCCCTTCAGTTCTTCAACTGCTACCTTATGCTTAGCGTTATAGATTGTTTGGTCATCAACATATTTTCCACCATCAATCTTGCTCAAGTTTCTTTTGAGTTGAATTTTATTGAGCCCATCATTCATCTCTTCTTTTAGATTGTCTAAGGCTACCCCAGAAATTCTCCTCAGGTGAGGATGCACTGAGGGGTGTGGAGATGGTTCATGGTTATTTTGATCATTCTTGTTGGAGATTTGCCACAAGGGATCTTCCTTTGTGTGACTAGCACAGATTAAAAACTTGCACCAAACCTTCCTTGTGTGAGTTTGCCTTGACCATTTGTGAGCAATTGCCCAGAGTACAAACCATGTCTATCACAGGCTAAATCAACACATTTATCATGCTTTGAGTTTAAAACTGTTAAAGCATAACCATGCTTCATTGCCCATGTTTGAAAATACTTTTGTGCCTCTTCCCTAGTAGGAAAAGCTCTCACAGGAGGTGGGGAAAGTGTATCTTTCATAGTTACATAGTTATATCAATGGCATGCACTCCATCAGTTTCAATAAAATTAAATACTGCAAAGACCAGTAACATAAAATTTTAATCACCACTAGAGGTCATGTTCATTTGTGAAACATTTTGTTCCTCAATTGTCACCCTTGATGAGGATGGAATTGGGGCTTCCAATAATTCATTACCCAAATCCTTCTTTTCTGCAGCTTTGTTCATTGAACCAATGTATTCCTTGAACACAGCCATGTTAAAAGGAGGGCTTGCCACTGTTCCCATAATGCAAAAAAAAATGCAATGCTACTTCAGTATTCAATCCAACTTTCAATTGTAAAACTACCAAGTTTGCTCACTTTAAAGTTGAGAAAGATCAATTTTGTGGGATGTTTTACTTGCAGTTTCCCTTTGGTTTCAATGATTTGGTTCACAGATTCAATTTATTTCACTTTATAATCACTTTGATGTCACTTGAGGATTTCTAGGTGTGTTCAAAAAGTCCCACATAGTATGCATTGATCCCAAATTTGGGTTGATGGAACCCAAATGTGGTCCAGGGGGACCCAAAAAGTTTGGCAAGACCCCTGGGGGGCTGCATACCCCCAAACACGGCTCAAAACTGCAATTTACGGGGGTAAACAGCTCAAATATGCCGTGTACGGGGTGTATACAGCCCCCCCAGGGGTTGCACATGTTTGAGACAACCCCTTGGGCGCGTCTAGACGCGTTTTTTCTTCCGCACGCGCGCCTTGGACGCGTGCACGCGCGCCTTGGACGCGTTTATGGGCCTCAATGTGTCCATTGGGCCATGGAGGGCCCTACACAACTCCCAAATGACTGGGATTTGTGAATTTAAAATCACCCTAAAAGTAAATTGAGCAAGATTGATGGTGGAGAATACATTGACAAATAGAAAAATCAATGTAGAACAATCTATAGCACTAAGCAAAAGTTAAAGCTTGCTGAAATGGATGGGAAAGGTGTTATGGATGTTCTATTGGAAATGATCCAGGATTCCCAGTGGGTTTCCAGGTCCAAATTTGGTGGAGAGGGTCACTTACAGGCCCTTTCTTTGGCTCATCCTGAGTCTATAAAACTTTGAAAAAATACCATAATATTGCTTTGTTGGATTTCACTTATAAAACAAATAGGTACAACATCCCTCTATTGCATGTTGTAGGAATGACTGCCAAAACAAAATTTACAAATGCTTTTGTTTTTATAACAAAAGAGACATATGAGTTTTAATGTTGGGCATTGAATGCATTAAAGGAGTTGGCTTATGATCCCAAGAGGCTTCCAAAATTCTTTGTGATGGATGTGCTCAATTATATGGAGAAGAAAATTTTCCCTATCAAAGAGACATTTGTAATGGTGTGGACTTGTGTCAAACCTGACTTTGGAAATAAAGCAAAATCTTGGGTAGAAGGAGGCCATGTTACTTTCAAACAATTACTAGTTGCATCTTTGGGGAACATCTTGGATGTGTGGAAACACTTTGAAGGAACTATTGAAAGCCAAATCCAATAATTCCATTCAGCACTTCAAAAATCTTGAATAAAGTTGGGAACAGGTCTTCAAACAGAACTATTACCTTTGGGTTACAAATTGTCACTTGAGGCAATTAAAATCATTGGGGAACAATTCAAGAAGTTAAAGCGCAACCATGATGGCAAAGGGTGATAAAAGTAATATTCAAAAACAATGGGCTTTCCTTGTTCCCATATTTTAGGTGAAATACTAGCATCAAGAGGATCCATTGTGCCTGAGGATGTTTATCCTCAGTGGCAGTTAGACTATGACCCTTCCAATGAATTAAGTGTTTTTTTTGAAGGTTACCATTATTGGATTGAGAGATTAATTATTGCATTGAAAGATTAATTATTGGATTGATAGATTAATTATTGGATTGACAGATTAATTATTGGATTGACAGATTAATTATTGTATTGAAAGATTAATTATTGGATTTTCAGATTAATTGTTTGATTGAAAAATTGATAATTGTTTTGGCTTTTGAAATTTTGAAACAGATCCAGGGCTTGATGAAGAATCTCAAATGTTTAACAAGTGAAATTCCATGTATAGGGAAAAACCTAAAGAGGTTAGGTTAGATATTCTAAGGTCAATGCTCAAAATACAGCTGCTTTGATTTCCAAGCCAAGTTTTGAGCCAAAGATTTTAAGGTAAAGCCGCAGTTGACCCATATTGAAAGCAAACTGTCTTGAACTTTCAAAATTTGAACACATTAAAAGAGCAATTAAGAGGGAAAAAAGGGTTAAAAGGGGACCAAAAAGACCAAACATAGTAAGTCTTTTATCTTGAGAAAAATTAATTTGTTTGGTTTAATGAACTGATGGGAAAATTATTTCTGTAGTGCAAGGATGGCTATTCATCTTAATTTCATACTTCAGTGGAAGAGACTGAAAGTTCATTAAGTTCCCTTACATTGGAATCAGATTCCTTTTTTAAGGATGAAGAAGAAGAAATGGAGAATTCAAACAGAAGCTCATATTTGGTGAGTGTTGTTTACTTTAATGATATTAGAATTTTGACTAATCAATTTTTGATTGTAGCAAAAAAAAATGAATTACCTCAATCAAATACCTGAGAACTTACATAATTTCTTGAGGGAGGTTTGGAATCCAGTTGGTGATGGTAGTTGTGGATTTAGAGTAATTTCTAAATCACTTGGGTATGATGAGCATGGTTGGTTTAATGTAAAAAAGGAATTGATTGAAACATTGAGGAAAGATAAGAAGTGCTATTGTAAGATCCTTGGAAGCAGTAAATATTTTGAAAAGATAGAAAAAAGACTTGAGTTTAATGAAATCAATGAAAAGATTCCCTCTTCAAAATGGCTTTCAAAGCTAGATATGGGCCAAATAATAGCAGATAATTATGGAAGACCAATATTTTTCATTTCATAAGACTCATGTTGTACTTATACTCTTATGAAAATGGGTGTAAAAGAAAAAATCAGATCCTATGTTCATTTGCTTTTTTAAAAATAAACATTGGGTCCAGCTGGTACTTAAGGGAGATGTGGTTCCAAACCCGCCCATAGTTTCCAAAACACGTTCCATGATTTCTAAAAAAGCCTTGGGTTGTGTTAATCACCTCAAAGATCAACTTGGGTTGTATTACAATTTGCAGACAACATTTTAATTTCATCATTTGGGTTTGAGTTCTGATGCTGATCTTGGAATTCTATTAATATGAAAGTTTATCAAATTTTGAAAATCATTATGTTTAGTGTTTTGAGTTAAAATCATTATGATGAGTGTTTTGAATGAGATTCTATTGGTGTGTTTTCACTTTAGGGCCTCTCAATTTGAACTTGTATTTTTTGGTGTTTTTAATTTAGGGCTAGTCAAGTTGAACTTGTATTTTGGGGCAATTTTACTTTAGGGCTGCTAAATAGACTTTCATTGTTTATAATTTTTGGTGTTTTTACTTTAGGGCTATTCCAGTGGAACTTACTTGTATTTTTTCATTTTTTCATTTTTTGGTGTTTTTGTTAATAAATTAAAATATCTGTTTATTTTTATTCATTTATTTTTATTTCTTTGATTTATCTTTTGTTCAATTTCTTTTCTTTTATTTTCTTTTTTTATTTATTTATTTATTCATTTTATTTTATTTTTATTTATTTATTTTATTTTATATTTTATTTTTATTTTTTTATTTTTTTTCCACAAATGGCTTGTGAATGGCCTCTCACAATGCCAAATTGTGTTTTGAGCCGCTGTTCATGACTTAAAAGGGTCATGAGTGGCCATTCAAAACTAAGACAGGTTGGAAACGGCCATTTGCAACCCAAAGTGGGTTGCAAGTGGCACCATACAACCCTTTTTAGGTTTCAAAGGGGGGTTGTGAGGTCAAAATTTTAAATTGGCCTTTTTTGATACTTGGTAAGGATTGATAGGGGATCATGATGGAAAGTAAAATGAAAAAAAAATGAAAAAAGCAGTTCTACCATCAAGTAGAACCACCATGAGCTTTAAGGACTGCCTTGATTTGTTCAGGCATTCTTTCAATGAGATGGACCAGTTTCTGCTTTTGAAAATCATCCCAGGAACTCTTGAGGGTCTTCTCCTTTTTTTCCAGGGAATTTGGTTGGTATAGTTTCTGTATATTGACCTTCATGGTATGCAAAAAATTCTTGATGGGGTTGAGGTCTGGTTATTGAGCTGGCCATTCCATTTTTTTGAGGCCTTTCTTTTTTTGCCACTTTTCACAAATTTGGGCCTTGTGAACTGAAGCACCTTCTTCAATCAGGATGGGGTCTTGATGGTGGATAGTTGAAAGCAATGGCCCTAAAGTGCTGTTGTAAACAATTTCAATGGAATCTTTGGCCAAACTTCTTTCTCCAATGGTTTTCATGTCTCCAAAAAGGTGATTTCACCCATGAAAGCACCCCATATCATCATTGTTTTTTTGACCACTCTTGAATTTGTGGGCTAGACAGGTTGAATTGAACTTCTCATGGGGGAGTATCAAGACATTTACTTGCTGGTTATTCTTACCAACTTCAAAGGAGGATTCATTGGTCAAGATGACGTCAATCCAATCAT
Organism: Puccinia polysora; assembly: GCA_025617555.3. Classification (NCBI taxonomy): domain Eukaryota; kingdom Fungi; phylum Basidiomycota; class Pucciniomycetes; order Pucciniales; family Pucciniaceae; genus Puccinia; species Puccinia polysora. The sequence continues at coordinate 60,327,835 of CM062619.1, forward strand.
CAATTGTCCAATGTAGATTTTACAAAGCAAAATCCAATTGCCAAGTCTTGTGGGAGCCATTCAAGAATGCTTTTATTGCCAAAACTTGGCAGTAATAGCCCAGTTGATGGGAATATCAGCGGATTTTCCTGGTCAAGACTTGGGTCAAAATCAAATCAGCCAGTTTTTTCAGGTTGGACCTTCTTTTGCCTCTCCAGACATAACCAAGCTGCCAAAAATTGAAATTCCCAAGTTTTGATGGCTGAACTGATTGCTTTTAATTTTCAAAGTTCCCTCATACATTACATTGTTTTAGAAGGCTATAGATTGTGTATTGGTTGACTCCCTTTTTCTTTCTGATATTGTTACCCAACATTCCACTCTTTTAAATCCCCACAATCCATGCCTTCACTTCATCTGATAGTTTTTTTTACTTTTTTTGACATGGATCTATCAATAATAGGGAATTGGATGATCATCTCACAATTAAATTGGATAAAACTAACAAAAAATTAATAATTTTTTACAAAAAAAGAGCTCAAAATCAGTGGAGAATGAAACTTACCTGATCAGAGAGACAAAATAAAAGATTGTCATGAAGCTGAAGATTGAATGAAAACCAAGGTTGCCCAGAACTCACTCCAAATTTGGGAGTGTTGACACTCAGGCTGATTTTGAAACAGAGGGATAAATTTTGCACCCCCCTGCCCCTGCACAGGGGGGGGGGGGGGAAGTAAGTCTTCCCACTGATTAGTCAAAATCAGTAGTTTGATTTTTAGGCACATTTTCAAGACCAAATTTTCCAGTCCAGAAATCCAAATATTTATTTTAAATTGTATGATAATATTTCTTTGAATCTGTTCTTCAAGATGAAAATTGATTGATTAGTAAAATAATCCAAGTATCATTTTTTGGAAAATAATACAAAAAGGTAGAAAATACCCAAAAATAGATGTTTTTTAAAGAGAAAAAATGAAGCCACTCTGTTGCAGTTTTTTTTTATATATTTAATTTTAGGGAAGAATCAGAAAAGCACTATAAAAACCAAAACTAGTCAAATTTGAATTTTTCCATTCATGGGAAAAGCAAATTAGATTAGCGTGATATTTAAGTTGGGTTGATTATTTTTTGATTAAATAATCAATATGGGTATCCAAGAACTCACAAAAGTCAAACAGAAAATAATTCTGATGCTATTTGAGCTCTAAATTATGATTTAATTTGAATTTTTCCATTTTTTAGAGCTTCTAAATTTTTTTGAAAATGTTTAGTTTTTTTGGTTTTGAGGAGGGGCTCATCCTATTGCTTGAAAACTAATTAAAATTGTTGAATAAAAAAATCATATAGTGAATAAATCATCTTGATGTAATTGATGATTTGACACCTTGAAAATAAAAGAAAAATAAAAATAAAAGGAAATATAAAATGTTGAAACTGACTGTGAAAAGAATCTGAAAGATTTCTGAGCATAATCTTGTTTTGACTTTTCTTGCAGAGATTCATCTATATTGAAAAATAAATTGTAAGAAATTTTTAATCTTTTTCATATTTATTTTGATTCAAAACAGGTAGAGTTGAATTTAACTCATTCATTTTCAGATTATTTTTCAAGAACCAAAAAATTTCCCGATTTTTTCATTTCACACATCAGTGTGAGAACTTACTTCCCCCCCCCATGTTCATACGTAAAATAAGTTTTGAAATTTAAAATAAAAAATAAAAAAAATGAAAATGAAAAAATGGTTACAGATTGGCTTGAAATTGATTATGGATAAAAACAAATATCAAAAAAATAAGTGATGTACCATTGAAAAAATGATGGGAGTTACACAAGGGAGAAATCAGATGGTAAGGAATGAGAAAAAAAATTAATTCTACCATTGGGTAGAACCTCTATTGGCCTTGAGAACTTCATGCATGCAATCAGGCATTAATTTGGAGTGCCTTTTCCATCTCTGGGATCTACTTTGGTGGGTAGAGATGCTGGAAATTATTTTTAAGAGTTTTCCATAAATTCTTGGTTGGATTGAGGTCGGGGGACTGATCTGGCCAAGTAAATTTTCGGATGCCTGCTGCTTGCACATTTTCAGTCTTTTATGATCTTGGCCTTGTAAACAAAGGCCCCATTTTCCATTAAAAAAATGTAGTTGTTGAAATCCTTGATGCATGGGCCAAGAGCACTCTCATCAACAATTTTGATGAAGTCCTTTGTGGTGTGTTTCTTGGGTGGCATGATGATAAGAGGTGAGGTTCTTTCACCAATGAAATCACCCCAGATCATGATTGAGGACCTTCCACTCTTGAATTTGGGAGGAAGGCAGTCAGCTTCAAAATTTTCATTTGAAGATCTCCAGACTAAGACTTTCTTCAAATTCTTGCCAATTTCAAAGCTAGATTCATTTGTCCAGATCACCTTCTTCCAATAACCAATACTCCAATTTTGATTTTTGTGAACAAACAGTCTCTTCTTCTGATCTTGATTTAAAAATGGCTTCTTGGAAGCCACCCTTGAGGAAGAGCTCATCTTATGGGCACAATGTTGAATCTTCCAAGTTGAGAAATCCTTAAAGATTGAATTCCAGATCTTGGAGGCTGACCAATTGCCAGAGTTCTTGATGGTTTTCCTGAGCTTGCAAAGGTATTTATTAGTAATTTTTTGAAGTCTTCCAGGGAATTTTTCTGATTGAATGGTCTCTTGTTGTGTTTATTGTTGGAGGATGTTGTAAAATGTTGTCCTTGGAACCTTCAATTTTTCCAAAATCACCTTCCCCCATTGGCCTGCTTCATAAATCCCTAAAATCCTGGCCTTGATCTTGTCAGCTAGGTTTTTTTTATTTGTATACCTCATATCAGATTAAAAAATTTAGAATAAAAAAGTTAAATACAAGTGAAAAATCTTTAGAGATAAATGAAACACTCACTAATGTTATTGAATTGAAGCAGGGATGTAGGGAACAAAGATTATGGAAAGAGGATATACAGGGTGTTTGGTTGATGTGGTCAACAAGATAAGTTCCCCCATCTTTGGCAATGGAAGTCACACAAAGATCCCTGGTTGATATGTAGTGGGTGGGTGTGGGCAATTCAGAAATAAGTCCCACAAATTCTGTCTACCCACTGTAATGTTAAATTAGGTAGACAAAAGCTGTAGGATGGGGATGATTGACCTCTAGAAAAATTCAAAAGAATTTGTGGGCAATGATGTGTGGTTCAAGCTAAACGCATTGTTTGAAAAAAAAGGCAGGTGATTATTTAAAATTGATTGGATTGTATTGGATCTTTTAGCATCCATACTTTGCTTATGAGAACATCTATCACCATCTTGATAAGCAGACTTATAAAGCCACCTTTGTGTGGTTGATATGGATTTATAGCTGTCCACTGGACAAAATCCTTGACAAGCAAAATGTTTTTGATAACCAATCTAATATTTTTTCCCTTTACCCTCCCTCCCCCCCGCTCCATAACTCATCCATTCCATACCCCTCCTTTGAACTTCATAACTTCCATCAACAACCCCCCACTCATTTTAAGTTTTCCTCAATTGAATTAAATTTTTCCTTTTTTTTTTTTTTGGAAATCAAAATCATGAAAAACTACCTTTTGTGCCCTTTTTTGGGGGGTGGTTGCAACCCTTATTCACTTTGGCCTCTTTCCCTCAATCCCCTTTCTCTCTTCCACCATCACCTTGATGGATGAATTTGGTAATATTTTCTTTTCTAACTTCTTCCTCTGCTTCATTTTATTTTTCATCAAATTTTACTAATTTTTTTCTTTCTTTGATTTCTTCCTTTAGTTAACAAATATTAATAATTATAAAATTAATGAATGATATCAAGGCCATGATTTCTGGGATGTATGATTCAGGTGCCTTGGGAAATTAAATTTGGTGAAAGTTGAGGATTCCAAGGACAAAAATGTATAACATCCTCAAGTGCTTCCAGGTTCAAGGGACCATCCAACCTGCAGAATCATTGGGAAAAACCCAAAAACTAATGGATCACAGATGTTTGATAGCTGTGCCAAATCATCAATAATCATGGTAGGTTGAATGCCCCCCCAAACAATCTATGATTCCATCTAAAAAGTTGTGTTGACTCAAATGATTCAATTATGAGCCCATGAAAGGGGGTTTTTCATTCAAGGGTGTGCGTCTACCAAGAAAAAATTTCTAACTGAAGATAAAAAAAAATAAAAAATAAAAAAATAAAAAAATAAAAAAAAACTTATCTTTGCTTGTAAATATTTGAACTGGAACTTGAATGATCCAAAAAAGGTAATATGGATGGATGAATCAAGCTTTGAAATATTGGGAAGAAGTTGTCACAAGTCATGGTGTTTAGAGATAACCACTCAAGAAAGAAAAGAAAAAAGAATAAAAAAGAAACAAAAAAATCAAATCTGAATGTTTGGGACCTACCATCAAGATTAGGAAGTATTTGATCATGGCATATTGTCTGCTTTCATGGGTGGAATCACCTCCTCACTCATCATCATGCCTCAAAAACAAACAACAAAATGCAAAAGAAATTTTTAAAAATTTTTGACAGAGGCTCTCTCGGAACCTGGATCAGTCAATTTTATCAATCTGATTTTTTCTTTCCTGCTTCTTTTTTTCCTTTAAAAAAACAGAATGAAGATGGGGAACCCATCCCATTAGGCTAAAGTGAACAAAGAATGGTAATGATCCAAAGGGATCAAAAATCAAAAAAAAAAATTGCTTGTCCAGATCAATCAGCCAGCCTAAGGATCCCATCAAGAACTTCTGAGAAATATTTTTTTTTTAAAAAAAAAAATCAACAAATTTATCAACCAAAAGAAAATCCCAGAGATGGAAAAGGAACTCCAACCTTCCTAGGAAAATTTCTCACCAATCTGACCAAATTGATGCCTAAATAAATCAGATCAGTCATCAAGGCCAATGGTGGTTCATCTCTGCTCTATGTCCTGTGTACCTTGAAACATCTAAATTTCACAATAGGGCGTATCAAAGTGAGCAAACCCGCCATTAGAAACCCGCCATTTTTTTTGACAAAACCCGCCATTTTTAATGGCGGGTTTCTGAAATACACATACCCCCTAACTGGTGTATTTCAAAATGGCGTGTTTCATGCAAATGGCGGATTTCAATCATCAAACACGCCATTAAACCCGCCATTTATGCATCATCATCCATCCACCATCCATCACATCAAAAACACCCATCCACATCAGCAAATCCATACCGGTCCCATATCCATCGCATCACACACATCTCTATTGTTTTTCACATACCTTCACATACCCATCTTCACACAAATCCCATCATCATCTCATCACCCCACATCACTCACCACCTTTCTCAACATGTCCAATCAAACATCCTGCCAGCAAGTTGAAAACGCAAAAAAGCTGACTGAACTTTTGCTACTGTTTGACTCCCATTCAGACTCTGATTCAGACTCTGATTTGGAATCAACTTGGTTAGCTTTGAATTCTCTGTTGGCAAAGCAATACATGGTTCCAAGAATACACACTCTCCATAACCCTATGTATGAAATGCAAAAGCTTCATCTCATCCCTGACTTAAGCTTCCAGCAACTGTTCCGAACTTTTTTGCCTTCTTTCATGAAACTTTTGGCAATGATTGAAGACCACCACATCTTCCAGAACAATTCTCGCAATCCTCAATGCGATCCAGCCATCCAACTTGCCGTTGCTCTTTGTAGATTGGGGTCAAATGGAAATGGAGCAGCAATCCATCAATTGGAAAATCTATTCTCAGTCAGTTACGGAAGCATTGACTTATACACCAAAAGAGTCATGATTGCTATCCTATCTTTCCGTCGCTCGGTCCTTTCATGGCCAACCAAAGAAGAACGCAAGGAGATATCTCAAGTAATGGAGACAGAAGGCTTTCCTGGTTGCATTGGTTTTGTTGATGGAACCACCATCCCCTTGAGTCAAAAACCCAACCTAGATGGCAACCACTATTTTGATTGTAAAAAAAGGCAATTGATTCATTTCTTTTCCAATTGCTATGATAAAACTTTGGATCACACACTGACCAAATATGTTCCATCTCTTTGTTTAGATACTCCGTGGCACTAAAACTTGTTTGCAATAACAACAAGAAGTTCATCTCCCTCCATGCTGGCCTTCCAGGTTCTTGTCATGATTCATATTTTTTCAATCGGATGCGGATTGCCCAACAACCAGAGATCTACTTTGACCAAGATCAATACCTTCTGGCCAATTTGGCTTATGCTAGTGGGAAATATGTAGTTCCAGCATTCCGGAATGTTTTGTCCAATGATCAAGGAAAAACCAATTTTAACTATCATCTTGCCCAATCACGAGTTCGGATTGAGCATGCCATAGGAATTCTGAAAGGAAGATGGGCCAGCTTACGGGAGATGCAAAACCAGCTCCAATGTTCCAAAGATATGAGGTTCCTCATCAACTGGATTATCACTTGTGTAATCCTTCACAACCTTTTGGCCAACATCAAAGATGAATGGGACTAAATATTCCAAGATGATATTCCTGATCCGCCTCAAGTCATCCCTGTCTCATCTGGTCCCTCATCTTCTTCTATGAGAGAGCGGATTCTTCCTCTCACCCTTGCTTGCTTTGATGAGTAATTTTTGATTTTGAAATTGGTAAAAATTCCCTTCACCGTATTTTTTTGGTTTTCGTTGTTCACCCAAGATTCATAGGCTGAGTTTTTTTTTATTTTTTTTTTAGTGGACTTGAATCCAAAAACACCTCCACCTCAAACCCTGCCACTCACCAAATGCCACCCCCCTCCCCCTCACCACTCAACCCCTTCAACCTCACCCCACTCACTCACCGGTCAAACCCTGCCTCCTCCTCACCAAACCACCTCACTCATCACCACCACCTTACTCACCACCACCACCTCATCTCACCTCACTCAATGAATCCCCTCCTCCTAATCCTGGTAAGCCCCCTCCACGCTCTTCCTCTTCCTTCCCCTCACCAGTTGCTGATCCTTTGATCATTCAACCTGTAGTCCCCCCCTGGATCCACCCAACTCACTCACCGGTCAAACCCTGCCTCCTCCTCACCAAACCACCTCACTCATCACCACCACCTTACTTACCACCACCACCTCATCTCACCTCACTCACTGAATCCCCTCCTCCTAATCCCGGTAAGCCCCCTCCACGCTCTTCCTCTTCCTTCCCCTCACCAGTTGCTGATCCTTTGATCATTCAACTTGTAGTCCCCCCCTGGATCCCTTGGTCAATCCCTCAAGGTCAATCCCTCAAGGTGAGCCCCTCCCCTCCTCCAATTTCTCCTCTCATCGATCGAGCAATTGATTGCTCGATCGATTCGCAATTGATTGGCCATCGATTGGCCATTGATCGCTTGATCAATGGCAAATCAATAGCTCGATCAATGGCGAATCAATTGCTCAATCGATGGAGAATCAATCGCTCGATTGATGGCGAATCAATCACTCGATTGATGGCAAATTGATCGCTCAATCAATTGCGAATCAATTGGGCAATTGATTGGCAATCGATTGCCCGATTGATTCGCAATTGATTGGGCAATCAATTGCGAATCGATCGCTCGATTGATTTTGAATTGATTGAGCAATCAATTCGCAATCGATTGCCCAATTGATTCGCCATCAATTGGCCAATCGTTTGGGCCAATCAATGCAGGGTTTTTGTAGGGTACAGGAACTGACTTCCCGTTTTTTTTTTTTTTTTTTTTTTTTCTTTTTTTTTTCTTTTTTTTAGGTTTTTGAGCTCGGCCAGAACACAATTGTTCAAGTCTTACGCCAACCAAGCTACGTCCTGGGACAGTCTGGTTTGCCTAGTATGATGCCAGCTGCGGCTCCTCATCATTACCACTCCTCCCCATCTAATTCTATTCTTTTGATATCTATCAATTCCTTCACTGGCCACCAAACTCAAAATGTTATACATCCATCCAAATTTCACCTTGATCCTCACCTTGGGTGCAGCAAGTGCCTGGGAGGGAGAAAGATGGAAGGAGATGGTATGAAAAACATAAAGAGAGGTGGCAAGCAGAGGAATCGTTGATTTTCATCTCTTTTTGATTTTTTTAATCCCACCGTTTCCATAATGAGATTGTTGCTGACATTTTTTTTTTTTATTTGTTTGACCGGTCTTTTTGTTTGTCCAACCCCTTTTTTGATATCAATTCCTTCAATGCCAACCGGACTCAAAATGTTATACATCCATTCAAATTTCACCTTGATCCTCACCTTGGGTGCAGCAAGTGCCTGGGAGGGAGAAAGATGGAAGGAGATGGTATGAAAAACATAAAGAGAGGTGGCAAGCAGAGGAATCGTAGAAAAAGGAGGACTCAAATGAGGGATTTGGAAATTTCTTTGGAAGTGACTGACGACTTGATCAAGGAAAAGTTTGCCTGGTCTAGACAAAAGCTATGCCCTTTGGATCTGTACCCTGCTATCATGGCTGAAAAGAAAAACAACCCTTGAAAACCCACCCAGGAAGAATTTAAGCAAGCAAAACAGACCATTGGGGCTTTCCACTTCTTCCACCATGGAAACGTTATTGTTCTCAACCAATCTGATCACCATGCTCTCGTTGCCGTCATTGAATTTGTGCCTTTGGATTGACTATCTGAGCAAGATAAGAAAGATATCAACTTTGTGACGACATTCCTTCACAGTTCAAAAAAATTTGTCAACCCAGTTGGTCCCTCAAGATCTTGGGGTGGAAAAATGTGGGTGATTGGTTGGCAAAAATCAATGAACCCTTTGGAGTTATTTGGACGTTATGTGAAGAAATCATCCATTAGATCTTCTCCTCAAGAGTACGCTGTCCTCAACTTGAAGGCCGACAAAGTATCCCAAATTTTAGGACAAATGTTTCGTAATTTGGCCAAACTTGCCTTTGAATCAAACCGTGATACCATGAAGGACAGCAACATCCCCTCTTTCTCTTTGTTGGAATTTGGTTCCAAGCCTACACCTTTTGATTGCTCCCCACACCTCACTTTCACCTCGGATTCTTTTTACAATTCTCCTCATATTGACAAAGGCGACATCTCTGGCTATTCCTTTTTACTTGTGGTCCCAACCAAAAAATCGAATGGTCGACTTATTGAAGATACGGATGAATATCAAGTTTTGGACGGTCAATTTGTTTTTCCTGACCTTGGATTTGGAATTGATTTCAAGCAAAAAGGTCTAGTCAAAATGGTTTGGGCGGCTAACAAGTACAAGCACTGTACCTTTCCAGCTGTGGACACAGCAACCCATACCAGAATGGCCATGTCACTCCAAATTAATAAAAAAACTCAGAGAACTTGTAGGGACATGAAAAATGGCCAAATTCACTCTAGAGAAAAAAATATCAATAAAAACAAAAAAGATCTGTATATTGGTGGGGTTAAGAATGCTCTCAAACGTTGTTGTAGTAAAAAATAATTTGTTTTTCTTTCATCCATGCAAATATATTTACAAGCCCAGCATTTGAGTAATCTTCTGTATTTCTTCTACCGATCTACCACTGCCAATGCAAGCCAAAGCTACTGATACCTTATCCTTTTTTTTGTTTGCCCGTTGTTCCCTCTCCTTTTCCAGTTGCACTTGCTGCCGATCCTTCTCCTTTTCCTCTTTTTGAAACTCTAGCTCAGCTTGTTTCAACCTCCACTCAGCATCCAATTTTAGTTGATTAGCCAAAGTCTTGGCTTGCTGCTTTTGACCATCCATGGCCAGTTGGCGATCCCACTTTTGCTTTTCAAACTGAAGTTTATCTGATTCAATTTGTGATTTCACTGTTTTTTGGAGGGGAATGGCAATGAGCATGATTTTGAAAGCAAGGATATTGAATCAATCAACTTACATGAATCTTGCTTCTACATGATTTCTTCAAAGCCCAAAAAACTGGAAGTGTTTCTCCTCTTTTGATGAATTTTGGGGTTGACATTGATGGAATTGGAGGCCTTTTGCTTACCCTTGGCAGAGGAGGGTTGAGTCTGAAAGTCCTAACTATTATTTGAAGGCAATGTGGGAGGCCCCATTGGCTTGAGTTTTTGGCCAATCAAAAATGGATGAGCCTGTTTTTTTACAATGTAAATCAGTCAGGAGCAACCAGACAGAATCAAAAACAATTTAGTTCCTTACTTGAGCCAATGTTGATGGCAATGGTGATCCAGGAATAACATCCTCCTCATTGGGCAAGTTCTCCAGTTGTTCTGCCCCAGGAAGAGAGCAATCAAAAGAAGGAAGTGAGGGGTCCAAGGTTGGGATTGACTGATCAATCAATACCCAAGTAGAAGTGATTGGAGCCAATTGTGTTTGAATATCCTCCTTGTCATCAGATGGGGGCCACTCCAAGGCCAAGGTTTGATCAAGGTCCCTGTTGGTAGGCTGAGCATCCCCAGCCAAGTCCTCGGAATCAACGGAATCGGATTGTTGGGCATTGAAAGCAGCTAGGGGGGTGATTTTGGCCTTCTTTCCAAAGATTTCATCCATTTGAATATAAAAAGGACAAATGGAGTCCAACTTATCAACCACCGAGTTGATTCCTTTGGCTTTGTCCAAGTTGGTGATACCAAAGCCAGTGGAGATAGACATGGAGTGGGCCTTTTTGTACTTGGCTCGATAGTTTTTGAATCGCTCCCTCATCTGTTTGGATGACAGATCCAGCCTACCTTTTGTTTTGTTCTTGAGTTCATTGGCCATCAGGAGATAACCATTGACCTTAGAGGATTGAGGTTGGCCAACACGTGTTTTGTTGTCGGATCCAAAGCAGGCATTGTAGTTGGAGGGAATTTTCAGCCAGTTTACCAGGATGATGTGATCAGCTCTCTTGAGCTGACTTGAGCCCTTGGAAGCTGATGGGGGAGGATTGTTTGTTGTGGAGTTCCTTGGCAATGTTGTCTTGGGTGTGTTGGACTTGTGGGGGGAGGTTTGCTGAGGGGCCATTTGAAAGAGTTTGGGCTACGCAAGTGATGAGAGCGATAAAGTGATGAGAGTGGTGAAGTTTTGAGAGCAATAAAGTGGATGAGAGTGATCAAGTGATGAGAGCGGTTAAGTGATGAGAGTGATGAAGTTTTGAGAGCAATAAAGTGGATGAGAGTGATCAAGTGATGAGAGCGGTTAAGTGATGAGAGTGATGAAGTTTTCAGAGCAATGAAGTTTTGAGAGAGATGAAGTGGATGAGAGTGATCAAGTGATGAGAGCAATAAAGTGATGAGAGTGGTCAATCAATTTTATGATGAGGGTGGGGGTAAAAAATTTTCCGATGAGGTCGGAGGTAGAAGGAGGTGGGAAGACAGGGGTGTATGACGCGGACAGGTGGTGGAAGCATTTAAATACTTTATTTGAAAAAACCCACTTATTTCAGGTTAACTTTGACACGTCTGATCTGAAATAAGTGGGTTTTTTTGATTTTTAATGGCGGGTTTGAAATGGAAGATTTGGGTTGAAACCCTCCATTAAAAAATGGCGGGTTTGGTTAACTTTGATACCCCCTAATGTTTATTTTGATTTTGATTTTGCATCATCAAATACCAGGCAATGTATGCCCCCCCTTTTTTTTCTTTTTTCTGAATGTTGTATTTCCATTCTATTTTTTAATTGTCCTTTTTTTTTTCTTTTTTTTTTCTTTCTTTTTTTCTTTTTTTTTAATTCTCAAAATAGCTAAAGATTGAAAATAAGACATTGAAATTAATCATTTACATGATTTTTTTTACCAATTTTGCCATTTATCTTGAGAGTGAAAAAACAAATTAAAGAAGATTTAAAAAATGGCTGTAAAAAAAAAGTGGGTAGGGGGGGTGCCATTCCCATTACTTTTGGAAACCCAGTGGATCGAAATACTTACTCTTGATTACCAGAAAAAAAACTTTTCTTGTTTTCTTTTTCTTTTTCTTTTTTTTTCTATTTTGGGAGGGGCGGGGGGTTATTTCCAACTTGATCAATAAGCAACAAAAAAAAATGATATATATCCCCCTGAAGCAGCAGCATCAGAAAAAAATAAAAAAACAGATGTGCATGCATGGCTGAATAAATTATGTATTTATTTGGATGAGAGTGATCTTTTGATTGGTTTGCTGGCCTGTACAAGGACTTCATGTCTTATTTTTACTCAAAAAGATCTGGAGGTTAAGTCATGGATTGAAATTAAATAATTTCAACTCAAGGGTAAGTTACCTACATACTTATAATTGGAAGAAATTATTTGTGGGAGATCAAAACAGATTTAATCCAAGAGGACCATGAGAATTCTTTTTTGAATTAAGAAAAATTTTTTTTTGGGGGGGGTGATTTCTTTCAAAATAATTTAAAGAGAAAAAAAAAAGAAAAAAAGAAACAGTCAAAAAAACAATTACAAAACCAGTCAAGTTTGAAAACTCCCATCAATCAACCCATCAGTGGAAAAGCTAAGAATATTGTGAAGTGAAATAATCTTGAATCAGAGTAAGATAAACAAGTTGAGTTTGGGAATATTTTTTTTTCTTGGGATATCTGGATTGGCAGGTTTGAAGGACAATTGAAAACACACACACAGAGAGAGATGGAGAAAGATGGTACTGAAACAAGAATGGGTTGAGTTCTTCAATAGTTTCAAGGTAAAAAAAAAAACTTAATAAAAAAATCAATAAGGAGGATGAGTATTTTATTGCATCAAACAACTTGACAACTTGATTTATTTACCTCAAATTGAATCAAAATACCAGAGCAAGTAAATCAAATGATCTTGTAATTGATAAGATAATGATAAATTTCAAAAATTAAAAATATTTCAATTCTATCAGTCTAGAAGTCACTCAAGGAGACTTGAAAATCACTTGGAAGAAGTTCATGGCAGTCATTACCTAGAAAGTAGATCAAAGCTAAATTATTCTCAAAACACTAACATTATTCTTGTGATAAATTTTGTGTCTCTCAAAAACCAATGTTGGAAATTAGAATTCAATCTTCATCAATGTGATTTTTGGGGTTTTTATTGACAGGCTCAACCTGCTTATGGGTGTTCACTTGTGGTTAAGATCATTTTAACTAATAGATTTTTTATTTTATTTTTTGATCTTCTTTTTACTTATAAACAACTTGGTTATTTTTTCTCTTCTCTTCTTTTTTCTTTTTGGATGCTTGATTCATACCAGGATAGTTTGCTTTCCCAGGAAAAAAATTCAAGCGTAAGGATGATTGCTCTGATTGGAGCTCTTACCAAGTCTGGGGAATGATAAATTGAAAATTGATCAATGAAGTAAGTAAGTTAAGGTAAGGTAAGGGGGGGAAAGGTCTTTTAGGACTGTTTCTTTCTAAATAAAAAAAATTTCTTCTTTTCTGATACCTCAATGACCAATTCACCAAGTAAAAATCACTCCTCATCATGAACAACACACCCCTTTCATTTGAGGGGGGTTAAAATATTTTGATTGGTTCTTGACAAATAATGATGGATTCAATCAAAGAGACCTTGAATTATGGGTTCCTTTAACCAACTAATCAATAAAACCTCAATCAAATAAATTTCATCTTCATATTCATCAATTTTCACATCAATTAATAAGATAACCAAAATCCCAAGGATATTTCCTTATCAATTGATGCCCATATTGAAGGGAAGATTACTTCTGAGATGAATGAAAATTTTTTGGAGTCTATATTTTTAAAAATTCTTATAGAAATCATGTGTTAAAATGAAACCAATCATGAGGAAAATAATTAAAGGAAAAAGTAGTTATCTTAAATATAAAAAAATTTTGAATTTTTTGACTTAGGAATTGATCACTTGTTTTTTTTTGTATTTTGTATTTTTTTTTTTTTTTTTGCATTTACTTTGTGTTATTTTTGTGATTTTTTTGATCAATTAAATTATAATGATTAAAAATTACTCAAGCACTTAATCACTTTAAACTAATAATAAACCATATTCAATTTAATTTTTTTTTTAAAAAAAAAAATGAAATTTCAAAATTTGTGTGATTTTAGGAAAATAAAATGCTGAAATCATTCCCTTTTCTTACAAAAAAAAAATAGAATAGAATATTTTTTGAGGAAATCCCAAGGTCCAAATTCACCCAAGGCAATTTTGGAAATTGATATGGTCAAGTGTGAGATATTCTTTTAGTTCCCAACAAATATATTTTAATATTATTTGCATGGCTAGATTTTTCTTTATTTTATCTCTCCTGTTATCTTTATTTGTGCTAATATACATGAAATCCAGTAGTTTCTGTTGGAATTTTGGTCTACTATTATTTTTTCCTGAACCTTGAGTGCAATTGATTTTATGAATTTTATTATTTCTTAATTATTATCATGCTCATGAGTTTTAAATTCCAGTGATTCCTTTATATTAAACAAAGTAGTTATAGTTCTAGTGAATTGTTTATCTCAATCCATGTGGTTCCATGCCTGAATTGTTCCCCCAAGTTGTGCAGACTCTGATGGCTCAGTATTAAATATTTTCTATTCAATTTTATCCTTTCTATTCAACCACTTGTCAGCCATCCTGTAACTAGTCTATTTATAGTGATGCCCAATCAAGTGAATCTAATCCATCTGTTCTTCCTTACTTTGAACTGGAGTGCTGCTCTTCTGAATTCTCAGATCTGTTCCTCTTATTTTTATAAGAGATCATTCCTCCTCCTCTTCAAGTATATCAACCAGAGCTTCAACTCAAATTTTCACAGATTCGTGTGATCCTTTCTCTTTTTTTTTTTTGAATGTTGCTTCAAAATCATAAATTTTGAGCCATTTTAGAGTTGGTAGGTAAGAAAAATTGTAGACACATTCCCATGAGTTTGGTGTGAAAATTGGTATGACTTTTCTTTATTTGAGAAATGTCATATTTTTCAAATCTGCCTGAATTTTTCTGTTCTGTTTTACTTCCAAAAGCTTTCTATTTCTAAAGTGAGAAAATTTTGGATCATGGATTATTCATTTCAGAAGTAAAAACATTCAGATATAAAATAAGCCCAGATTAAATTTACAATCAAATCCAAATAAATCAGAAAGAAATGAATTAGTTAATTAATGCAAGACTACAGAGCTCAAGTTACCAGGTCATGTATTTAGGAAATTTTGAGTACCATAAATAGACCACACCAGGATTTTTCATAGAAGCCTGAAATCATGAGATTAAAATAGAAACAAGAATAGATTAAAAATTAAGATATCAACCAGCGCAATTTGGTGGTAATGAGCACATTTATGCATAAGTAGCAGAAATCAGGAAGTAACCAAAAGTGTTTCAGGATTTGTTGAGATTTGTAGTTAACTCTGCATGATCTCTTTCAAAATCCTTGTGGTTATTGAGTATGAAGAAAACTTGTTTTTGTTGAGTCTTAGGCTTGATGGAATGATGAGGGAAACACTAGAGGGGAGAGGCTGATGGTGGAGAAGGCTAAAATCTGGATTAAGGGGGCCCAGAAGGGACCAGAGATCCAATGAGGGATCAGGTAAGTTGACCCAGATTTTATGGGGGAATTCTGATGGATTTCAATAAAAGGATCAAGAAATTAAGAGTATTTATAGAAAATACAAGGAACAGAATTTGGGCCTTTAACAAGGAATAATATTTAATAAGCTAGTATGAGATAAAATGGTTTTGAGAAAAGGTGCAACAGAAAGTATCACAATAGTTATAAGAGATGAAATTTATGTCTTGGGCTTGGGTGAAAGATGATTGATATGATGGCCATCAAATTTCAGGTACCAGAAATACAAGAATAGATTGGCCTTAAAAACAAAAATTATCAGGACATAAAAAATGTGTTTGTGGCAGATAAAGGCATCACAAACATAAATAATATTGATAAGGTTGTGCAAGATAATCTATAAGTATCTCAAACATAAGATTATCATGATAATATAGTTAAGCATGTTGAGAGAGATTGGTGAGCATAAAAGATGATGAATTCCAAAACTTAACAGTTTGGTGCTAGATATAAATTTGATTTGAGGTGATTCACACCTTGGTTGAGTGGGTTGAGAAGCAAAGGAATGAGTGGGGATTTGAAATGGGAGAAGAAAAGAGACAAGAGTGATACAGGAATGCAAGTGAAAGGATGAGATTGTGGAAATATTTCTGAAGTGATGGTTCAAGTTTTCCCAGGGAGATTTAACTCTGTTCAGAAGCCCTTCTTACCACTAAGTAGAGATCCTTCACAAAATAGAGCTGTTGAGTTGAGGGGTTGTGGGATCTGAGTGCAGTATGGGTTTAGTATGAATTACTTGGGGTAATTATTTCTAGGTCCTTTGTTGAAACAGTTTCCTTGCTTTTCTTGTTTTTAGCTTGCTTTTCACCTCCAATAGGTAGGGCTTGATGTTTTCTTGTCAATTTTTTTCATTTATTTGATCCAAGTATTTTTTATTAAATTCTTGTTTTGATAATTTTTTCTGATGAATCCACCTTTCCCAGAATTTCAAAAATTCACAGGCTTCAAAACCAGTTTTCAAATGAGTTGGGACAACTTGGGCTGGGTTGTAGCTCATATTTTAAGACTTTAGATGCTGCTGCGTCCGGGGCCTAAGCAGTTTTTTGCAGGCTCCACGCAGGCTCTCTTCCAACAGTCCAAGTGTATAACTTGCCACAAAGTCATCAATGTTCATTCTCCTCATTCCTAGGATTGTTCCTGTTTTCAGAACTTTGCCAATGGTCTGCAATGTATACCCTCTCGCATCTTCCCAAGGGAAAAGTTGTAATTTTTCCACATCCTTCTTTCTAGGTATGCATCTGTTAAATAGAGAGTTAATCTCCAATTCTTTAAATTTTACAAACAATCGAAGAAAACCCTCTTCATTCCTGAACAAATCACACCATTTCGCAGAATTTTTCGATTTGTAGTAGTTAGCCAAGATACGCAATCCACACTTCGTCCGAATACCCAAAATTTTCTTGATTTCTGTGGGTTCTAGATGATATTGACGCGGCGTGGGATAAGAATCCCATCCAGGAGGAAGCACGTGCCCTGTCGCGATCATTATTTCAACGTAGTTTGATAATTCATATTGAATAGGGATTTTTTCATTCTTTTCTGCATCTGTGGTTACCGAATCAAATGCCATTTGCTCCGTCAGCCACTCAGAAAACTTTTTTTGCTCTGACGACCTAAGACCTTTAGATTCAGGTGGGGTGAAAATCCAAAGAAAAGCCATATTTTGACGGCATATCTCAATCAGTAAGCTGCGCCATGCATCGGGGTCGATTGCATTTATCCTGTCTGTCGTTAATGACTGGGCCTCTCTTTGTAATTTGGGCGGCCAGCTTAACGGTTTAAAATTATGATGAAAAATATCCTCTAAGCCTTCTAAATGCTTTCGACATGCTTGATGATCAGGAAATCGCAATGTGCTGATCACAAAGAAGTAATCCAGTGAAAATTCATCCATGCTCCCGGCTGCTCTTGTAGGATGTGATACATTTTGCAGCTCCTCTTCTTTTCTCAATTGTGCCCTGAGAGTGGGCTGCGGTTTGAAAACGGAAAGAGCTAATAAGCGGTTTGGGAACGGGTTTACTAAGTGCTCTCGATCTTCTATTCCATCTCCCATCACAGGCCCCGAGTTACAAAAAGAACCTTCTTCCCGATTTGCTTTTGCGAAAGTGTCTTCACGTCTTCGCTTTCCCTTTTCAGAATGATCACGCTTGCGTTTCTTAATGCAGCTTTTGAGACTGCCGAGCAACATAAGGGGGTCGTCTGCCAAGGAATCTGCGAGTGGTCTTGCTACACACTCTGAGATGTTTGATATGCTATTAGAATATCTTTAAAGAGGTGAGTTGAAATGTGGTCAATTTGAAGTAGATGTGAAACGAGACAGGTTCTCTCGATAATATTCACTGGGACTTACTGTAAATCGCTCAACTCTCTAGGATAATGTGTGATATCCGAGTTTGCTGTTGGCTCAAGATGAGGCATCAGATGGGGATCTTGAGACATAGAGAGGAGCGAGCCTGAGCCCATATCAGATCTTGAAGAATTGTTTAATTTTTCATGCGGTTCATGAAGAAAGGGGCACATTCCAAGGAAATCGTTTAACCTTCTAGTTTGTAGTTATACACCGCCAATCAGATCGTCTTGTCGTTGACTTACCTCGATGGAGCCTCCATAGTAGTGCCTGGATCAGGTGGGTTTGATAAGCTATTCAGTTGTTGAGGATCGGTAAAGTATTGAGACGGGTTTGTAGAATCCTTCAGAAGTGGCTCCTTGCCATAAGAGTTTGGACTGGAAGGAGAAAGTGGCAGGGAATTAGCGAAACCTGTTTTTCGGTGAAATTGATGTTTGGAAGTCTCGTTTGGAAAGCATAGCATATTTGCTATGGAAAAGCTAGAGAAGTGACCTTTTGAATCCCTCTGTAAGCAGGGTAGTAATTGCATATGACTCATTCATGAGGCCTGAGGTGAGATGTTGTCCATTATAGCTCCCATCAGGTCGAGCCAGATTCAATCGATGAGTTTCCAAATCGACAATATGGCTGTTCATCAAGTGGTCAGAGGAATGGGCGAGAATAGGAACATCTATGTGTGGGTATTCGTCTAGGCTTAGTTTATGAGGTGATAGGGCATCACTTCCCCAATCAGGGGGACACCCGTATGGGCTGGTACCCCAGATTGTTTGGGACTGTTTGGAGTACGATTCGTGGTGTTGGAGAGGCCAAGCACCCGGTTGTAGAGCATCTTCATCGGAGAAATAATACCCATCCCCGATGGAGTTAACGGGAGACAAAATATCGCTTAGATTGAGTTCGGTAGATTCAACGAGGTTAAGGAAACTGCTAAGGAAACTGTAGGGTGGTTGTAGAGCATTTAGATCATGAATAGGAGTGTGCTGCTCTAAGCGTTCGTCGGAATGAGAACGCTGCGATGGGAGTGAGTCCAAGAGGCGCTGATCCAGAGGTGGATGATGGCCATCGATCACAGATTCAAGTACGCGATCAAGGCCACCGGTAGGCTTGGCAAACGACGTGCCGATCGCGAGAAACGTGGCGTAGAGAAATATAGTTAAGAGTGTCATGATCACCGGTTTAAGTATGTATCTACCCACATATAAAGATTACACTTCAGTCAACAAGGGCCTCTTCGACGATGGTCGCGCCCTGATCGATCCAGCGACTTAAAAGGCCAAATGAAAGAGGGCACACGTTTGCTAGAAGGCCAGAAAAATTCGGAGTACGGAAAGGGCCGGTTGCATTATGTCGCCAAAACTGCAATCAAGCTAATTATTATGCAGATGTGTTGACCGATCCCTCCAGTATGGTCACACCACACGGGACTCAGGAAAGCATTCCAGGCTGGCCGTCATACAGGCACACCGGCCAAATGCACAGTTGTCAATATCAACAAGCACACACCAAGTGTTTGACCGTTCTATAACCAGCTAAGTACCTGGGTCAGCGAGCCCACCTAAGTGACCGCGTAATTCTCATTTCGTGTATGACGTAATTGACGCCCTGAGAAACGTCCCACAGACATGACCCGGCCCGCCGCAACAGAAGAAGTACAGCCGCAGCCTGGTGACTATTTGAGCACTCATGTTCAATGAACGGTGATAGTTTGCCCATCACTCATATTACTACGATTGCGTAAACTATACCGCAAGTCATTCACCTAAAACTACCAACTGTTTGGCGTCTATTCTGCATCATGTCTCCATTACTAGTCAGGCGTCTAATTTGTAGAGGGAGTGATCAGATTTTAGTTTGTCACTAAGTTCAACTATAATACTTTTGTCATCAGACGCACGCCATTATTCACATAAGTTACTGTAGGCAAAATTCATGGCATAGACTGTGTTGTCGATACAAGTTGCAAACTCTGATTGGATACGGCACAGGTGTGGGATGTTATGAAAGGTGTAATTCAAGTTTATTGTATCTGTTAAACAAGATTGTTTCCATAGAGAACATAAGGAGCATTTGAAGCCTGTTGAAATATGTTCATCTCTCATGTCAATGTCGGTGCGCCACCAAACTAAATCAGCCCACTGACCCAATGATGTGATCCCATACAGTGATTTCATGGTCTGCATCCCTAATTGGCACCATCAATTGATCATGATGCAAGTTGGCTCTAACACAATACAACACAGTATCAGCCAGTAACATGAGAGAAACAAAGCCTTAACATACCATGTGGCCAAGATGGCACACCTCCATCCAACAAAAGTTGGTACTGACATAGAGGAGATGCACAAGCAAAAGTTTGAAAGACTTGAGTATATAGATTTTAGCTTATTTTATCTTGGGAGATTGATGATTTGGATACTCTAGATAGACCCATACTTGAAGATGTATATTCTAAGAATTTAATATTAATATTCTAATGATTTCAATAATTCAAAGATATCTCCATGAGGGGAATTCTATAACTTTTATGTTAGCTGAGTTTAAATAGGAAAGAGATTAGGTCTTTTAATAATCAGATAGAAGAGAAGAATCAAGATCTTGGAGGGCAAATGAGATGAAATTGAAATAGCAGTTTTACATTAATACTGTGTAAATTTTTCAAAAGAATTTGGTCATTTTTTTTCAGATAAGCTATCTGATTGCTCTATTTACTTTTAAAATTTTAGGTAAATTGGTTCATTGGGAAATCTACTAAAAATTTGTTCTTAAATAGGATATCTTTTTAATCAAATTTTTTAGCACCTAAATTGAAATATTATCTTCCCTGGTAAGAATGAATTTGCATCTAGCTGTCACATCCCCACCCCACATGATTAAGAGGGGAAAAGGAATAGTCCAATGTGGCACAAAGGGACAAGACCAACACTAGAATAAAGCTTGAACTTAGACTCATATCTTCAACATTCAAAGCCTATGCTTCAAAGCAAGGTGAAATGTTGAAAGTAAATTTTTTTAATAATAGAAATGCAGCAAGATTAAGTTAATAAATTCTTAGTCAGAAAGATGCAAGAATTTATGATATTGACCAACTCAGGAAACAATACACAGGCTAAAATCTTTGTGCTTTTAAGGTAATCTACATTATAGTGTTTGGATGAGATACAATATGAGTATTCCCCAATATATTTTGAAAAATCTGTTTTGAATTATGCTAGATCAAGCTTGTTTGAGCACCCAACCAAATCAGGCGAAAAATCCTAAAGCTTTCTGGGCACCCCCAAAGGGCCCCATCCCCCCCCCCCCCAAAAAAAAGCCCATGGGGAACTTAACCAAGCATAAGTTGGCACCTTGCCAATTTTGTGTTTTTAGGGCCAAATTTTGCCTTGGCCAAAACACAATCTCATAATTAGCCACACCCATTGAATTCAATGGAGCAAGGGCGGTACAAACAGCTTTGCCTTGGCCAAGCAGGACTTGGCTGTGTGCCAAAATCTTTAGTGCAATCAAGCACACAAACAAATACCACTGGGAACACTCCAAAGCTCCATGGTTACTGTTCCAAGAAGGACTTGAAATTGTATCAAGAAAAGCTTGTTCTGCTTTAAAAGGGAATTGATTTATGGGAATATAAGATTTTAAATTAAACAATGTCATCAAGTTACAAGCTAACAAGCAAGACTGAGTGTGATGAACAAAAAACACTGTGAGGGGATGAGATGCATGAAGATTAATGCAAATGACCTAATTAATGAGAGTCAAATTTTGAGATAAAATTCAAAGTATCAGATCCTGGAAATGATTGGTTAATTTATATAATTAATATGCATTTCACTAGAAAAAACAAGGTGTGGCAATATTTTTTATTACTGCTGATGTAATTCATGAAGTTTTTTATTGAATATGAAAAAAAACTGGAATCATCTACAAACAAAAGTATATTTAGCATCTTTCCACGTTTATTTTTGATGAAATTTTATTTACATTCTACCAGGAATACTCCATTTTTTGGGAATAAATTGAATTCTTTATCATTTTTCTTACTTTTATCATATTGTTACCTGAATATTTTTGGAAAATCTGAGCTCATATTTGTACTACTTGTAAAAAAAGAATATTTATTTCATTTTCAAATGTTGGATCAACTCAATTGATGTCCATTTTTTAATTCTCTAAATGATTCTGCCCCAGTCATATCCCACAGGGGTCTGAAGGCTTTATTTTAGCCACCAAAGGCTTCAATTGATGCTTAAAGTCCTTGGGGGCCCCAGGAAATCCTCAAAAGGTGTGTTATCCAACCCCAGGCACTCCTTCAAACCTTAAAAAGGTGCTCCAAACTTTAATTTTCTTAAGTCATACATTTTTTTGATTATCAAAACTTTTTAAGGCTTACAAGCCTTTCTGGTTTGGGAAAGCATGCCAGAAGGCATGAATTTAGGAACAATATTAGTATAGCCTTGCTGTTTTTCAAAAGAGTTGTAACTTTAGCAAAAGAAATAATGCTAAAATCATGCCTCTCTTGGAAAAATTCTTGCATTTAGGAACTCTGTAGGCATGGATTCATCCTGGTCCTTTCTGTGATGAATCTCACCATTCATATTAATCAATAAATTTTGATAAATAATTTAAATGAAACAAATGACAACCTGAAAAATTCAATATAACTCATAACTTCAGAGGACCCAATTTGAGCCACCTTAGATCCTATGGGCTAAATTATTTGATTTTTGTCACATGCTTCAATTAATCATTAACTTTGAGCATGAATCTTCAAATTTAAACATTTTTGAGGGTAAAAATTCAATATTCCTGTCAATTTAAGTTGTTCTAACAAAATCAAAACCCTCTCTAGTAATATATTAAATTTGAGATCAACCTTGATCTCTCAGGATCTGAATTTGAACTTGAAAATGTTTTTTTTTAAGAAAAAGGTCATTATTTTTTTCATACCCTCAATACTCATTTTTGCACAGTTTCAACATGCCCACAATGTCACCCATCTATGTGGTTTTCCTTAAATTTTCCCAGTCTTGTGAATTAAAAAAGATTAAATAAAGCCACATAGGGGGGGAATCTAAAACCTCTGTAATATTCCTTTGAGAATTTTTGCTCCATTTAAAGGCCTTCTAAATTAGGTTCAAAAAGTTGAAAAAAAAGAAAAAATTATGTTGCAAATTTATTCACTTTTTTTAATAATTTCTTTCTGATTATTTTGCAAAATCTGAAGAGACAGAAATTTTCAAACATAAAAGACAATTCAAATATGATTTTTGAAGATTTTCATTACTTTATTTTTCCACCAAACAATGGAGTTAAAATAAAAAAAAAAGAAATTCTTCACAAATTTTTGTTTCCTTATCTTTCTGAAGAATTTTACAATTTTTGAGCTTCCATTTTTAAATTGGGCATTGGAAATGGCACAAGAAACTCATATTAGGAGTTTTTGTAGGTGCTTTTTTGCCCAATAAATTCATAATTAAGAATGCAAAAGCTGCATTTTTTTCTCTAAATCATTGATTCAATAATTAATAGAAAAAATAAATTTGGAAAAATTCAGCAAAAATAAAAAAAATCATCAAATCACTATCAATTTTTACTAATTTCTTTCTTGGATTTGGAGAATTTTTAGGAGGTAAAAAAAATTAAACCAAGTTCTAAGTAATTATGAATCAAATCCTCCCATTTTTGTGATTCCTTGCTAGCAAAAGCCTTCCAAAGGGGTATCTAATTGGGGAGCTGGAAAAATTTCAGAATTATAGGTTAGAGAAACTGTGCTTAAAATATTCCAAAATAATTAAACATATGGGAGAAGTTTTAGAAATAAAAAGAATCAGAATAGTATCAGAAATGGCCCCAAATTGCAACCCAAAATAGAAATTTTCTGTTATTGTTTTAGTTGCATCAACTATTTTGAGGTAAATAATTTATCCTAAAAATACCCAAATCAATTTTTTGTGCCATTTCCGATTCCTACCAAAAAAAATGAAGCTCAATAATTGGAAAATGCTTCAAAAATATATGGAAAAAAAAGTTGAAAAAAATTTATTTCTGTTCATGTTAATCCCATTTTTTTTAAGGGAAAATGAAGTAATTAAAATCTTCAAAAATAATATTTTAATTTCCAACTATATTTGAAAACTTTTTGTTTCTTCAGATTTTCCATAATAATCAGAAAGAAATTATTAAAAAAAATTGAAAACATTTGCAATGTAATTTTTCTTTTTTTTTTCAGTTTTTTGAACCTAATTTTGAAGGGCTTCAAATAAAAAAATAATTCTAAAATTTATTATTGAGTTATTAGGTACCCCCGTACATGGTGGTATCTCCATTGTTATTTTTTTGAAATTTGTAAAACTGCACTAATTTAAGAAAAACCATGTGGGTGGGGGATGTTGTGGGGATGTTGAAACTGTGTGAGAATAAGGATTGGGGGTTTAGAAAAAATTTTTTTCCCAAAAGAACAATCTCTCAGGAAACAAGTCTGAAACTTCTAGCTATAAAAACAGATAAAATTAAAATAATCTTGTATCTATTTAAAATTTAAGTACTAAAATATGCAAATAATTCTTCTTTTTTCCAAAAAAAGTGAGTGAATTGGTTTTAGTATCAGTAACTTCAAGAGAAATCACCAATAGGGTTTATCAAAGTTAGAGAAAATTTTATTAGAAACTCACAATTTATTTTGGACCAACCTGCCAGTAACAATGGGAGTTTTCTGGAATAAACATACCACCTAACTGGTGTATTCCAAAGTGGTTTGTTTGATTAAAATGGAAAATTTCAAACATGAAATAATCAATTTATGCATGATCATCCATCAACATGAAAAAAACCCCTCCATCCCCCCACATTATCACAAAAAATGAACATACATTCTCAAGATTCACACATCAAACCTATTATAATCACTCACCTGAACCCTACACTCATCATTCCACACCACACAAGCATACAATCAATTGCAGTATTTCCAAAAAGTTCTCCAGAAAAGATTTTAAAACAAAAACCAATCTGAAAAAACCTTTGATAATATTTGACTTTGATTCAGACTCCAATTTGAAGTCCAATTGGTTAGGCTGAAAAATCTATTGTACAAGCAATAATTGGTCCCAAGAATAAAAAATCTCAAAAATCGAAAGAATCAAAGACAAAATATCCAAATCATTCCTGAATTAAGCTTCCAGAAATTATTTTTTACTTCCTTTGCATCATTCACAAAAATTTTGAAGATTATTGAAAAAAGTCAAGTCTTTCAGAATGAATCTTGGAATTCTTCCAACTTTAAATTATTTTTTGATTTTTATCAAATTTTATTTGAGGGTCTGTTCATAAATTATAATTTTTTTTACTCAATTGGATGTAAAACAGTCAACCAGTACACATAAAATATTATAATTTTTATACTAGGATTTTACTATTTATCCCTCTTCTGGAAAACAAAGGAAGAGAAGGGTATATTGCATTTAATGAAGACTGAATTTATTCAAATTTTTGGATTTGATGATAGAAGCACCATTTCCTTGAGTCAAAATCCAAAGCCTGATGGCAACCTCTATTTTGATCAGAAGAAAACAAAATCCATTTTCCATTTTTTTAACAGTCTGAACAATGCTTTTCTGACCAAAGTGTTTTTTTTTTGCTTTGAGAAAATCTTTTTACATTTAAATTTTTTGTGATAACAAAAACAAGTTCATGTCACTCAATACTGTCTTTCCAGGTTCCTTTCAATATTCATACATCTTTAATAAAATTTAATTTCTCAAACTTTCAAATAATTTGATCCAGATCCATAACTCCTGGATAGATTGGTTTATGAAAGTGGTAAATACATTGTTCCAGAATACCAGAATTTTTTTACTAATGATAAATATAAAACAGATTTCAAATATCATCTAGCCCAATAAATATTCTGAATCAAAAACTCTATTGGAGTTCTTAAATTAAGATTTTCTAGCTTACAAAAGATCTGGAAACAGCCCTAAAATTCAGAAGACATGAGGATAATCATCAAGTGGATTATCTGTTGTGTTATTATTCCTGAAATAATTTACAAACTAAAACATGATGGGTATCAAATCTTTGAATATAATATTTCTGATCCTCCTCATGCCCCATACAGATCTTCTTTTTTGTCTTTTGCAAGGCAAGAGCACATTCTACCTATAACTTGTTTTCATTTTAAAATTTTTCCATTTATGTTTGAACTAGGTCAAAAATTCATCTCGTCCCAAATATGGTTTTTTTTTCTTTTTGTTTCCTTTTTTTTATTCATTTAACTTTTGGGGGTATGGTCAGCCCCTCAAAGAAGATAAATTCTTTTCTTTTCTTTTCTTTTCTTTTCTTTTCTTTTCTTTTCTTTTCTTTTCTTTTCTTTTCTTTTCTTTTCTTTTCTTTTCTTTTCTTTTCTTTTCTTTTTCTTTTCTTTTCTTTTCTTTTCTTTTCTTTTCTTTTCTTTTCTTTTCTTTTCTTTTCTTTTCTTTTCTTTTCTTTTCTTTTCTTTTCTTTTCTTTTCTTTTCTTTTCTTTTCTTTTCTTTTCTTTTCTTTTCTTTTCTTTTCTTTTCTTTTCTTTTCTTTTCTTTTCTTTTCTTTTCTTTTCTTTTCTTTTCTTTTCTTTTCTTTTCTTCTTTCTTTTCTTTTCTTTTCTTTTCTTTTCTTTTCTTTTCTTTTCTTTTCTTTTCTTTTCTTTTCTTTTCTTTTCTTTTCTTTTCTTTTCTTTTCTTTTCTTTTCTTTTCTTTTTTTTTGGGGGAGGGGGGGGTGGAAGGGCTTGAAAGTTTTTGAACAACCACTTCCTCCTCACCCCAGCTTCAGCTTACCAGCTCACCACTCAAACCTCCCCAAAGCATCCAATCCTCCACCTCATCCAAAAACTCAAGCAACTTCACTTACAACTCAGGTGCCAACTCAAACAACTAAAAAATATTCACCATTTCAAAATTACCTAAACCTCCTCACCTATCACCCCAAACTTTCACTCACTTCATCTCAACCTGAAAGTCTCCTTTTTCCTTGCTTATTGATTTTTAAATACTGAGAATTATTCTCCTGTTTATCCCCCCCCCAGACCTATTACCCCATCACTTTGGTATTTTTTTTTAAAAGTTTTCTTTATTTTTCATAGGTCAATGTCAAATTTACAACCCTGTGGTTTCAAACAGGCGCGCAACGCCATTTGCGACCCATCTGAGTCGCATTTGAGCCTTTGGAACCCATCTGAGTTGCAAACGGTTGTTTGCAACCTTTTTTTATATTATATATATATATATATATTGAAAATTTTATTTACTTTTTTTGTCTATTATTTCTTCTGTTTATTTTAATGAAAAAATGAATAATAAATTAAAAGTATGAATAAATAAATAAATGAAATTATATAAATTAAAAAAGGGCATTATTTTGCTCATGCATCCAAAATTGTCACGTGGTTGCACCCTTTCAATATTTCACACAAAATATTTTTATTTCATGCATGTTTCAATAATTCATTTTTTTTTGAATTCTGACTTCACATCCCCATAGCAGGGGTTCTTAAAACCCTCAATAAAATATTTGGTATTTTTGGGGGCATTGGAACCCCTTCAAAAATGCAATCAAAAAATGAACAAAATTCCATAAAAACAAATTTTTGCATGGTTTTTTGGATCCTTATTTTGGCTATTTTGGTTATTTTTTTTTCTTTCATCTTCCAAAAATTTTTACCGAAATTCAGAGAGCTTTGAAATATTTTTTCATATTTCTTGGATGTATAATTTCACCTTAAAAAATTCCTTCAAAAAACACAAAAAATCAAGAAAATCAAATTTCTCTTTGTAAATTTGAATCCTTTTATTTTCCTTTTTATTTTGTTTTTTGGTAATGAAAGATATTAAAAAAGTTAAACCAAAAGCTAAGGAGAATTGAAATTTTTTTCAGATTTTTTGGATGTATTATTTTACCTTAAAAAATTTCTTTAAAAAATCAAAAAATTTGAAAAATTCAATTTTTTCATTGGACTTTTGCATCCTTTTTTTGCCATTTTGAATGATTTTTTTTGGTGTTTCAAGCTTTTATAAATTTAAAAAAACTATTAAATATATTTTTAATCTTTTCCAGAATTTTTGGATGTCATTTTTGACCTTTAAAAATTCCATCAATAAACAAAAAAAATGGGAAAAATTCACTTTTCTCACTGGATTTTTGAATCCTTTTGTTGGCCTTTATAATTGATTTTGTAGGGTGATTCAAGCTTTCAGAATTTTAAAAAACAAAAAAAAAAGTTCATAAATACTTTTTGAAGATCATCTGCATTATTGCATACACCTTACAAGCTTAATTCAAAAAATTGAAAATAAAGAACAAATATGGATACAAATATTGAAATAATTCAACTATGATTGGTTTTTCTTTTTCTACTTGATTTTTTTGGAGGGAAAAAAACTCATTACCAAGATCCAGATTTTTTTCCAAGATTTAGAATGCTTTTTCATAAAGCTTTTCCAAAGTGGATCTAACCTGGGAGCTGGCCAATGATCAGACTTGAACTTGAATGAGACTATATTTTTTGATTCTTATGAAAGAATGAAGAAAATAGGAGAAGATTTGGATTTTGGAGTGGGAGGGGAATTTGGAGGAAGATGAGTGCAAGGAATTAAAGAAGAAAACAGAACCACTGGAAACTTATATGTTTCAGCCAGAAGGAAACCATGGCATGGAAATTTCATTGAGATATTTATGGGAGCTGTGACATAAAGTTGGTTCAGTTGCCTTCTTGCTTCTTGGAAATTTTCATCCCAGATATCATGCAATAATGATGTGTCCTTGAAGATTGGGTTTGAATCAAGCTCTTTGACCATTTCTTTCCTGACTTCAATCCAGTCTTCTGACTTCCTCCCCAAACAAATGACTGCTGCTCTAAAGACACAGTTCCTATCCCCTATGACATCTTGAACATGTGACATATGTGGAATTGCTGTTTTTGGGGAAATAAAAGCTTTGTATTGGAACTAAAACCAAAAATCAGAATTTTTTATAACAGAAAATATGGACTAAAGATAAAACTCACTTCTTCAATTGATGCTTGGTCAAAGATTCCAGAAGAAGAATAAGATAATGTGCAGGAAACCTAGACAAAAAACCAAAAAGAAATCAGAAAAAATTAAAAAATGAGAAAATACCAAATGTACTCACTTTCTCACTGATTGTTGGGGCTGCTAATAACTTCCCCCCAGGAGGATGGTAAGGAGCGTCACCATCTTTATTGGATGCATTTAGTCTCTTGATTCTTGTCCCAGGATTTTTTTCAGGAGAAGCAACTTTCTTATTCACAATGGTTCCAGATCTCTGATAAAGATTTGGATGAAAAGATTAATAAAAAAATAAAATCCAAAAAATTAGCCAAAAATAAAAGAAAATGAAAACTCACCATCTTGATTAAATCCAAATCTAGCAGCTCTTCATCCGCTGAATCTCCCCTTTCATCCAAATGTGGCACCTCTTCATCTTTTGAATATTCCTCTTCAGTCAGCAATTCACTCCATGTTAAAAAAATGAGAAGGACTCATCAAAAAAAACAACCCATTGCAGAAAAAATAAGTATAGTTATAAAATTACCTCTTCCTCTGATTCCTCCTTCTTTTCTCCCTTCCCCTTCCCTTGGATGGCCTTGCACCTTCTTGAAACCTGAACACATAAGAAAAAAAATTAATTATGAATTTTGATATATTTTTTGTCCAAAAAATTGGTGACTGACCTTCAAATTTGCTATGAATTTCTTCTTTTGCATTCCTCTCCTCTTGGGTTCTTCTAAATATTCAAAACCAGATGGATCTCTTTTGCTTGAGGACTGAGAGATTTTCTTGAGCTTATTGGCTGCTGCTTTGGGTCTTCCTCTTGCTTTGGATCTTTGAGTGGAATATGGCTCTTTAATCAGGGTAAGTTGATATCTGCTACTGTACAGCTTCATTCTTTGACTCAGATAACATAGCTGTTCTCCAGGTGTCAAATTGATGAATTCTTCAAACATTTTAGTGAAATATAGGTTTTCATTCCTGTCTTTTGTTGCAAATTCAAGTTTTTCTGAATCTTCAGTTGATTCAGGGTTCAAAGTTAACTTGAGAAAGGAAAATCAAAATCAATCAGGATATTATTCATTTGATCTTGAATCCCCCCCCCAAAAAAAAGAGAAAAACTTACTGAGATGGGATCTTTGAAATTCCATTGAGGATGAAAATCATCAAGTTGGAATAGTTCACCCTTTCTGATTACCAATTTGACTTTGTGAACACATGGTATACCCATGTAAGAAGAGTACTCATAGTTGTTGCAATTTGTGGAAGAATCAGGAACTTGATGAATTTCAGCTTGCTACTATTGCAGAGCAAGCTGCAAAAGTAACAGAAATAACATAAAAATAATAATAATAAAATTAACCTAAGAAGGAGTAGGAAAACCATAAATATTATTGCAAAAATGGATTCTTCACCCAAAATTAGGTAGGGTCACTCACTGACCCCACCCTTGAAATCCAACTCCTTATATTTTTAAATAACTAAGGAAAGAAAGACCAAAATACCACGGCACCACTATTGAACTTTATAGCCAATTAAATATTTCACATTTATTGTCACGTATAGGTTTCACACCTAAAATTAAGTCAGAATTGAGGTGTTGTGTATTTTTAGGAGTTACAGACAGAAGTGTGTTCTGTCACAATTCCCACACGCAGCCGCGGCAGCCAATGCACCCGCACGCGGCTGACCTACAGCTCTGTCGCTGTCAAATTTGTGTACGCAGCCCTGGGCCTCTGACAAGTATGCAGCCGCGGGACTACGGGTTGACAAAGTGACAGGCCGCCTGAGAAACTTAGGTACTGTGTAAACATGCTACGACCCACACGGGAACATTCTACATATTTAATAAATGTTCCTGTGGATAGCAGATAGTCTAAAAGTACATAAAATTAAATAAAAATACTTAAATAACCTTTATATGTATTTTTTATTAAATATAATTCAAAGTACCAAAAATGTCGAAAATAAGAAAATGACTACTTCTAAAAATATATTAAAATACTTTAATATACTATTATGAGGATTTCTAGACATCGACATTTTTTTGAAATACTTAGAAAACTTATGATGTAAAAATATTACATGAATACCCATGACTTACATTTTTAAGTAATCATTTTATTAAATCTACTTAATTTTGAAAATAAGGAGTAAAATCAATATCATGACTTTACTCCAAATATTTAATACATAATGAGAACTTACCTGACATCAGAATATATGTAAGAATGTCTATTAAAATAATTATTAATTTACTGGGAACAACTAAGGATAATTAATTAAATAATAAATAAAAAGGAGATATTAGTGTTATTCACACGTCAAAACATCAATTATAAAGTAGAATAATTCCCATACCCTGTGGAATTAGATTCTACCCTTGTTACAGAACCAAAAAAATGTGACAGTCTACCACTGGTTACCCCGCTAGGCTAAGTGTCTGTGTCTTTGAGCCCCTGTACCCCTCAGAAGGAGAATAATGGGACTCCAAAAGCTATAAATAAAGAGCTCTTTAGAGGATTTTGATACCCAGAGACCCAGTTATATTTATATCCAGACACTGTGCCAAGGTAATAAAATACTTATAAGAGATAATTAAGTGATTTATGGCTTATTCTGATTAATGATATCCATCCTCAAACCTCTTTTTATCAATTTAAACTGCTAAACAACCTTATAACCCTAGTATACAGGTTTAACCCATCAGTTCACGTCCCAAACAGATACCCAAAGGATTCAATAATATACCAGTGAGTTTTATTATCCTTTCTCTGTAGTGGCAGCTTGGTTACAAAGCCCTGCCACTCCACCATTTATTTTATATAAATATTATCTTTGGTCAAAATATCCTTTAAACTAAAGGGCCCAAAGTAACCAGGAATACCTTCTTTCATACTGAATTCCCTGAAGAGAGGTTTTAAAGATCCCCAATATACTTGTGGCCCCTCTATGAAAATATTTAATAATCAATTTATCTATATTTATTTATAACAATAAACCATAACCAAACCAATCAACCTTGCAATAAGCTTTATCCAAATATTTTACAGATTTTTGCTGCATTTATTAAATAATATATCTATTATTTATTCTCTCACCTCTGGTAGCTAAAGGATAGCAAGGGTCCTGGAATCCAGGAGGCTGACAATGAAGTTAATGAATAATTTTGAGTGAAAAGTGGCTTATCCTTCCAGAAAGATGATCCACACAGTCAGGCAAACCAATGAGATGCTTGAATTCTTGCTGAGAGGCTTCAATGGCTCTCTCATGGGTTTGGATGTTGATGGAACTGTAAATTTTTTGGACTACATTATAGAAAGAGCCAATAGAAGAATTGATGAATATTTTAATCTAGGAGTGAGAACCTTCTATCCTTGATGTACTTGTGTTTCCAAAGTGAAAGTATTTCTTTGCCAAATAGGAGACAAATTTTCTTTTTAGAGGAATCCATTTTTAAAGAAGGTAGTCAGATTTGGAAGGATTCCAGACCAGAGGAACATTTGTGTAGTTTTGGTGATAGCTTGATTCACATTTTGAATAGACCAGCTGATGCAATTGTGTCTGGAATAGCTTCCATTCATCTTCAGATTTAAAGTGCTTACTGCAATGAGTTTCAAAATTCTTGAAAATGTGCCAGACACAGAGAAGATGATAAGAGGAAGGGAAAAATGATTCAATTCAACTAATAATTGCTTGCTCCTTTTCTGTCACAATCACACTAGGTTCTTTATCTTCAAAGATTTCCTGAGTTTGAGTCAGGGCCCAATCATAGTTCTGTTTTTTCTCTGAAGACAAAAAACAAAAGTCAACTGAGAAGCTTCTAGCAGAATTTTTTAACCCAAGAATATGAAGAAAGGTAATACCAAATTTTTTGGTTTTATATGTACAGTCCATCATAATGAGAGTAGTGAAAATTTTGAGAATTTTCATGGAATTGGGGTGTGAAATGAATAATGAAGTAATTTGACCATCCACATTTTTCATTTTTTATTAAAAAGAAGAATTCCTGAGTTCCAGTATGATTTCTTCCACAGGAGTTTTGCCATCAAGGCCATTTTTTTGTATTTGGGATCTTTTGTTGTAAATTTTAGGGAGATTTGTATGGATAGGTGATTATGAGTTTTGTATAAGAGAGTTGAGAATTTTTAAAGGGGGAACTCCAGCTTTGGATAAATTTTCAACCACCTCCTTTTTCTGCCCTTGGATTCTTCTGTGGATGGGATGATTGGAAGGATCAATGAAAGGTGGATGATTTTTCTCTGGATATATAACCTTCACCACCCAAAAAACCAATCTTTCTGAAAAATTCCCTGATAACCTGAAAGGAAAATTGGTCTTTCTTGATTTTTTTAATCTGGTGGAACCTTTTCTGGGTTTATATTCCCCAGATTTATCACATTGATAAGTGTAGGCCTGATTCTTACAATTTGATAATCTGGTAGATGCGGCATTTCCATGGGACTTTGCCCATGATTGGAAAGCCTCAATCAGCTCCTCCTTTTGGTTATATGATAGCTCAGGAGGAGGGGCCAGCCAGGTGGAATCAAGAGTTTGATTTTATGAAGAAGGAGCAAGAGGAGTTGAATCACTATTTTGATTAGATGAGATAATGGAGGATGGGCCTGGTGAAACAGTTGAAAAAGTTCTGAACAGTGGGTGTATGTTTTCTTGAGCCATTGGAAAAAGGGATTTTCTTGTTTGGAAGTATCTGGAGTTTTGAGTTGTTTTGATGAGTGGTTGATGGTGTTGTGTGGTGTGGTGTGGTGTGGTGTTGTGTTGTGTGGTGTGGTGTGGTGTAGTGTGGTGTGGTGTGGTGTGGTGTGGTGTGGTGTGGTGTGGTGTGGTGTGGTGTGGTGTGGTGTGGTGTGGTGTGGTGTGGTGTGGTGTGGTGTGGTGTGGTGTGGTGTGGTGTGGTGTGGTGTGGTGTGGTGTGGTGTGGTGTGGTGTGGTGTGGTGTGGTGTGGTGTGGTGTGGTGTGGTGTGGTGTGGTGTGGTGTGGTGTGGTGTGGTGTGGTGTGTGTGGTGTGGTGTGGTGTGGTGTGGTGTGGTGTGGTGTGGTGTGGTGTGGTGTGGTGTGGTGTGGTGTGGTGTGGTGTGGTGTGGTGTGGTGTGGTGTGGTGTGGTGGTTTGGTTTGGTGTGGTGTGGTGTGGTGTGGTGTGGTGTGGTGTGGTGTGGTGTGGTGTGGTGTGGTGTGGTGTGGTGTGGTGTGGTGTGGTGTGGTTTGGTTTGGTGTGGTGTGGTGTGGTGTGGTGTGGTGTGGTGTGGTGTGGTGTGGTGTGGTGTGGTGTGGTGTGGTGTGGTGTGGTGTGGTGTGGTGTGGGGTGGTGTGGTGTGGTGTGGTGTGGTGTGGTGTGGTGTGGTGGGGGGTGGTAGTGGTGGGGGGTGATGGGAGGGTGGAACAGGTCAAGGGGGTGGTTTATAAGATAATTGGAGCACTCCAAGATGGGTTGTGGTCCCAGAATAATTTTTTTTGGTAATATTGAATATATGCATGTGAAGCACTCAAAGAAGAGTGAATTTTTTGAATTGTTTGGTTTTTTGATGGAATTTTTTAATATCAAAAATGACATCCAAAAATTCTAAAAAAAATGTTAAAAATCTCTTTAGTAGTTTTTTTAAAATTATCAAAGCTTGGAACACCAAAAAAAATTGGTCAAAATGGCAAACATAAGGATCCAAAAGTCCAATGAGAAAATTGAATTTTTTGAATTTTTTGCTTTTTTAAAGGAATTTTTTAAGGTAAAATAATACATCAAAAATATCTGAAAAACGTATTTTAATTTTCCTTAACTGTTGTTTTAACTTTGTGATAGCTTGAATCACCAAAAAAAAAATGAAATAAAAAGTAAAATAAAAGGATTGAAATGTCCAAAGAGAAATTTGATTTTCTTGTTTTTTGCATGTTTTGAAGGAATTTTTTTAGGTGAAATGATACATCCAAAAACTATGAAGAAAAAATTTGAAAGCTCTTTGAATGTTTTTCAAATGTTTTGGCAGATGAAATAACCAAAAAAAACAAATAAAATAGCAAAAATAAGAATTTAAAAAACCATGCCAAAATTTGTTTTTATGGAATTCTTTCATTTTTTATTGCATTTTTGAAGTGGTTCCAATGCCTCCAAAAGTACCAAAGATTTCTTTAGGTTTTTAAGGACCCTTGCTATGGGGCGGCGCAGTCAGAATTCAAAATAAATGAATTCTTGAAACATGTGTGAAATAAAGTTTTTTTGCATGAAATATTGAAAGGGTGCAACTGCGTAACAACGTCAAATTGCATAAAATAAAGGGTTGGATGAATGAGAAAGATAATGCCCTAAGATATATATATAAAATCTACATTTTTTTTGCCATTCACAACCCAAAATGGGTCATGTGGTGTGGTTTGCAACCCAAAATGGGTTGTGAACTGCCATTCACAACCCACCTGAGTCCCAAACCACGCCGCACAACCCTTTTTAGGTTGTGAATGGAGGTTGTGAGTTTGAAAATTTAACATTGACCTTTTTCATATGTCCTCCAACCACTTTGTTAATCCTTGAACCATTTTACTGCCCATAAATTGCATATTAATCAATGGATTGGCAAATAATTTTTATTATAAATTTCATATCAATCCACAATCAATGATAAATTTGATTTTAAATTGATTGGAAAATTGAATTGAACATTGGTTGAAAATAGCTCATGTGTTGCATCTTTAATAATTTTTAAAAAAACTGTGTTTTTTTCTTTGGTTGCTTCTTAGTTTTGATTGGTATTTCACTTATTTTTTTCCCTTTTTAATAAGGGTAACCAAATTCCTTCTTCATTTTTTATTTAGTTTTTATTGTTAAATATCCTTTTTCTATCTCGTTTTAATTTTTCCTCATTTTTTTTGCCTTGTTTCATTTTTATCCTTGACTGAAACAATTTTTTTTCTCCCCCCTTTGTCTGAACATTCTTGTTTTTTTTTTAGATTATTGCAAATATTTTTCTTTTTTTATCATTTATTAGATCTAATAAAAGAATTTGGGGACATAATTAATGATGGATTTAATTATGGTGAAGAATAACTCCAATTTAATGGAATCAAACAAACAATTTGAGGAAGAGGGAGGAGGGAAGAGAATAGGTTCTTTGAAATTTCCCTTGAGGTAAGTGAGAGAGAATTCCAAATTGATCATGAAGTTCTTTTGTCTAATTGATCTTTTTATCCACTTCAGTTGTACCCTGCAATCCATAATGAAAATAAGGACCATTCCAATAAACCAAAAACTTATTAATTCCAAAAATCTCAGAGTTTTTGAATAATTTCCACTTATTTGGACATGGATAAGTTCTTCTTCAAGATAAATCCAATTTATTTTCAAATGTGGCTATTTTTGAGTTCATTCCTTTGTAGAAAATATTTGAAAGAGACAAAAAAGATGTTGATTTTTCTTCAAATTACCTTCACTCATCCAAATTATTTGTGAGTCATTTTTTTATTCTCAAACTAAATGTGCAAAGATGTGGAAAAATGATTGGAACATATTTAAAAAGATCAAGTGAAATTTTGGATTGTATATCAAATAATCTTGTTTTTTATTTGTGTTTCAATTAATAATAATTATTAATGATAAGATCCAACAATTCTTCCCCAATTTGAGGCAAAAATCTTTAAGTAATGACTTGGATTTCACTTGAAGAAAACCAAACATCAATTTAAATTAATCATATTTATTCTTTCTCATCTTTTAAATTTGGACATCAGCTGACTCCTTCTGATTCTTATCCCAAAATTACCTTAAACAAATTTCACTTCTTTGATTATCCTGATATTTATCAAGCTGAAATTTCCTTCCCCCCCCCCTTCCTTCTGATGGTACCAACAGGGCAATCCAATGGAAGAATTTGAAAATTCTGACAAATTCAATTTCAAAGGATACAATTTTTTCCCCCTGATTATATTTGGGTGTTAATTTCAAGCAAAAATGAATATTCATAATTATTTGGTTAGCCAAAAATTAAAGAAAAAAATATTTTACAGCCCATGAGTCAAAACAGCACACTTTGATAGCCATGTCAATGCATATTAAAAGAAAAACTGGAAACACCAGCCTAGACTTAAAAAATGGCTATATCCAGCCAAGGGGAAAAAATAAAATCAAAAAATATTTGTGTATTCAAGGACTTCAAAATTTTTATCAAGTTTGGTTTTTAAGAATAAATAAAATTTCTTTCTTTTTTCCCTCTCTAAAGAATATGAAGAAATATATTTACCAGCCAAGTAACTCAGAATTTTTTTCAATTTCTCCAACTGATTTCCCACCACTAACACAAGCAATGGCTATGGATAATTTTGAATTTTTTCTGATTGAAAACAATTTACTTTTCATCTTTCTGATAAAAAGCAATCTCCTTTTCACCTTTCTGATTTAAAACAATCTCCTTTTCACCTTTCTGATTTAAAACAATCTTCTTTACATATTTCTGATTGAAAACAATCTTGTTTTTCATCTTTCTCATTGAAAACAATCTTGTTTTCATCTTTTTCATTGAAAACAATCTTGTTTTCATATTTCTGATTGAAAAAATCTCCTTTTCATTTTTCTAATTTAAAACAATATTGTTTCCATCTTTCTGATTGAAAACAATCTTTTTCTCATCTTTCTGATTGAAAAAATCTCCTTTCATATCTTTCTGAAACTCTGATTCTGTTTTTTTTTTTGATAAAAAATCCTACTCTGCATTCATTTTTTTTTTGTTAAGCTGTAATCCAAGAGATGTGATTTTTTATTCAATTTCCAGATTTTTCTCCTATTTTTGCTTTTAAAACTCAATTTTTGAACTTAAAAACTGATATATGACTTTTATTGAAATTAAAAACATCAATTGATATCATTTAAATCAAAGAGTTTCTGATTTGATTTTATTTATTAATTGAATATCTCTTTTCAATTATTTTTTCACAGCCTCTATAGCTGGAAGTGTGTCTTCTTTTTTGATAGCCTTTTAAGTTGATTTTGATGGAATTTTAAGCCTTTTTATTTACATTTCCCTTTGATTGGGATGATGGTAGGTAGTGTAGGGAATTGGGAGCCACAATCCTTAATCATATATTTCAGTTGGGTTGCGCGCAGATAGAAATAGTACATAAATTTGTCACAGATATGTGACATCCTGGCCGTGACATGTATTGGGTAGTTTGGTAAAGCATAACAGGTAGAATTCATCACTCTGATTGGAAGCTGATGTGGGAGGCCCCACTGGATTAAGCCTGTTTTTTTTCAGGAAATGATCAGGCTATTTATAGTAAACCAGTTGCAGTTCACAATTCAAGGGGAAAAAATCAATACTTACCCAAGTTGAAGTCTTCTTCAATAGAGAATCAAGATATTCTTTCTCCAGATTTGTGATATTTTTGAATCCATCCAAGCTTAGCAGTGACAGATTGTCATACCACAGTTTGAAATAGCAGACTCAGTCCAATCAAATCTCTCAAGACCTCAGACAACCTCAAGTTCTACAACTGCTTCCCCTGAATCCAGCTCCTGCATATCAGCCATGCATACCTGCATTGTCTAAATTCTTCTCCCAGCCTCCCTCTCTTGGTATGTTTCAGTAATCTTTCAGTCTCTCCTGCCATTTACAGGTACATTTGCATGATCCATCTTTTGGATTAAATCCAGATCAGTACCTCAGTAATGTCATTGGCAAGCCCACTACTACTGAAACTTGAACACAGAAACAAGCCCACTGGATCTATATAAACTCAATGGAAAACCTCTCCTCATTCCTGTAACAATCACTCCTCAAGGACTCCTACTCAATTCTCAAATATACTGTCCTCTCTCCCTCTCTTGGACTTATTCCCCCAAGTAATTAGTATACTACTTCTTAAGGGTTAGTCCTCATCCAGAAGGTTTCATCTCAGCACAAGAAAACCTTAACCCAGCCTGCTCTGATCATCTCAACTTCCCCGTGGTGTTAATCTTAAAGTATTCAAAATAAACCTTTCCCCAGAGATTTACTCCTGGAATCCTCTCCTCATCCCATCCTCATATCTTGTATTTCTTCAATCCTCATCCTTGCAATCCCATCCCATCACCCTGAGTTCTATGAGAATTATTTCCTGTTCCAAATGCCATTTTAATGTCAGTAGCACTTGTGAAACAGATACAAAGAGGTAATTTTTGAATCTGAGTTAGAATGTATTGGGTTTGGTTTTGATTGGGTTTTCTTGGATATCCTCCTTGGCAATAGATGCAGGTCAATCATAGTTTTCCTTGTTATCATCATTTCCAGTGTCTTTCTTTTACTGTTATTGCTAGGTTTAAGACCGGCAAAAAAATGCTCAGGAGTCACATGCATTCCCACCCCACAGACTAAGAGAAGCAAGAATTAGGTGTAAATGGCACAAATGATATGTAATCAATGCTACAAGAAACCTCAAATTTAGTAAGGCTGTCCCTTCTTTCAAGGTTGATTTTGAATTCAATTTAAAGATGCAAGGGAAGATGTTTTGATAAGGAAACTGGTCCAAAGCTCAATTTAAATAATTTAGTATCAGCAAGATGCAAGAATGCAAAAAATCAGCTAACTGAGCAAGCAATTTTTAGGTGAAGTAATTGCTTTTTAAGTGTAGGTTCCATCATGATGAGGATGACTAGACAAATAATTGTAGATGTGCTATCTAGAAAGGATTACCAAGGATGCAATGAATATGCAGAAATAAAATAATTAAAAAGTGACATAATTGAAGTACAAGCAGAATATAGAGAAGCATAAAATGTCAGAAATACAACTGCAAGGAGACAATGAAATAATAATGCAACATGTTAATGAGTGTAACCCTAAGTTCAAGTGAAAATTGTGAATATGATTCCTGGGCATAATAGGGCTTGGTTATTTAGGA